>QBDW01001121.1:0-104116 GCA_003261595.1 Maconellicoccus hirsutus
GATTTGATTTGATTTGATTTGATTTGATTTGATTTGATTTGATTTGATTTGATTTGATTTGATTTGATTTGATTTGATTTGATTTGATTTGATTCATTGAGCCCAGAAATGCGACTGATCTGTGATCATGGTGCTACGCGCATGCGTGGGCACTTGTATTTTGTTGCGATGTTGGTTTTTGTCATCTTTTTCGTTTTTAAACTTCATAAATTCGTATTTTATTTGTAAAAAAAATTGTAAATAATTAATTAATGCGTGCGCAAAAGTAAAGAACCAGGATAAAATTTTTGTAATAAAAATGAAATATAAATGACTCAAGATAAATTTATTTTGGTTAATTTTTTATCACATGCATAAATTCGACGTAAATCACTTTTCAATGAATATTTAAAATAAAAATCAAATAAAATTCAAACATAAATGACTCAAAATACATTAATTTTGGTCAATTTTCTATCACATAAATTTGACGTAAATCACTTTTCAATGAATATTTAAATTAAAAATCAAATAACAATCAAACATAAATGACTTTTTCATTTCGCGAGAGTAATAAAAAAAAAAAGACCGAAAAATGGAATGAAAATACACTTGTGATAGCTCAACCGCCAGATAACACACACATGACGCAAGCCAAGAAACAAACAGAAGTGCCCACGCATGCGCGTAGCACTATGATCAGTCGCATTTCTGGACTCAATCGAGTCTCTCGTAAGCGACTTGATCTAAGGGGAGAATAAGGTGTACTTTAAATTTCAGTTTTGACACTTGAGTAATTTTTTCATTTTTTCATAACAGACTCGAACGGAGTCTCACCTATATAACCTCTCTTGGAAGGGGTGTCACTGGTATCAGAATGAGTGATTTTTTTATAGCCAAATCTAACTTAATTTTTTTGAAGAGAACCAACCAACACCAAAATAATAAATTGAAAGTGATCTAACAGGTACTCTCTGTTCTCTCCTGGAATTAAAGCTTCAGGTGTGCTCTTTATTATCAGATACTTTGTTATCATTTTGAAATTTGATATAAAAAAAACTGCCGTAAATTTCGTATAATTTCATCATTGCAATCGTGAATAATTCAAAAATATTGCTTCACGTCGTCGCTGTAGAAATGAATTTTACTCAGTTATTCGTATAGCGGTTTCAGCATGAATAAAAAAGGACAAGATGGTCTTCTCGATGAAGATGTTTGCCAACGAATGGCCGAACTCATTCATGAAATTACCAACAAACAATACAAGATTATTAGAGATGAAACAGTCAAAGAATTGCAAAATTTATGCAAGTAAGTCTTACAACCATAATTACAAAATTTCTGCTGAACTCGCTTTACCTTTGGATGATGTTTTCCAGAGAAGATGACACGTACGTCGAAAGAGCATATACATTGTTATTTGATAACTTGAAAAAACGTCATTCTGAAATCCGCTACAATACTTTTTACATCATGAATGTATTTTTCAAGTAGGTTATCACCTATGTGATATTCTCACGTTGAGCTCTGAGTGCATTAATTAACGAATTACTGAATTTATGCAGAAGTTACCACAGTTTTCGTCTACAAACCGTGGAGGATCTGAAAATCATATTAGATCTAACCGCAGAGATCAATTACGATGTTCGATTACCGCCTCCGAAAGCTGCAGCTAATGAATTGAAGCGTTTGACTTTGAAATCGATCAAAGAATGGGTTCGAATGTTTGGTACGACGTATAAAAAGTTGAATTTATGTTACGAATTTTTAAGGCACAAGAAAAAGGTATGCAAAAAAATAATTTCTAAAAACGATATTTCGCGTGTATAGTTATTTTGTGTTTTTTCGGTTAGGTGGATTTTGAGAAATTGGAAATGGAAGATCAAGCTTTAAAAAAACGTAAAGAAGAGGAACAAAGAAGAAAGCAGATGATAAATGAGGAAAGACTCAGGCTGCTACGAAATTCTATCGAAGGTAAGAATTCACGTAATTATTTCTAATGAATTGAAATTTATAATTTTCGTTTAACGTTTTAGACATCGTACCTGAAATAAATACTGTCAAAGAAAGCATAATGTCTTGTTTGAAATTACTTATACCAACTCCTGAACAATTTTTTATTAGTGAAGTTACAGATAACGAAAGTAAATCAATCATGGAAAATGTAGTTGATGATAAAACTTCTGCGAATATCCCTGGTATGGTTTCCTATCATTTTTTTTTTGTTGATTAAAAGTGTTTGTTCATGTTATACGT
This sequence comes from Maconellicoccus hirsutus, assembly GCA_003261595.1. Taxonomy (NCBI): domain Eukaryota; kingdom Metazoa; phylum Arthropoda; class Insecta; order Hemiptera; family Pseudococcidae; genus Maconellicoccus; species Maconellicoccus hirsutus. The sequence continues at coordinate 2,236 of QBDW01001121.1, forward strand.
TATAATTTTTCAATCAAATGTAGATGACCTCGTTCTTGGAGAAATTGATGAAAATCAGGCAGTTTACCGAGAAAGTGGAATGATCAAAGGAACATTTTCTATCGATATTAATCTTCCCGAAGGTGAATTGAAATTCATTTTGAAATGTCACATCTTTGAAGGAAGATTTCACTAATTTTTATTCGTTAATTTCAGACAACGAACGAATAAAAATCAAAGAAACCGAGGAGAATACGATTATTATAGAAAATGCCAAAGACCAATATAAATTATTAAAAAATAAACATTTAAATACCGTAAAAAATTGGATTAAAAATTTAACAACTTTAGAAGGTATTTTTTAAAACGACTTAATTCGATATTTGGAAATTTTCTAGTTTGTAAATATATTTAGGAAGTTCTTCGGAATTGAAGAAAATAATCGATATGAAATCTGACATCGAACGGTTGATCAAAAAATACGAAAATTTAGTATTCGAAAAAGAATCTCAAGAAGATGATTGTGAAAGTGATTCTGAAATGATCGACGTAACTCTTGAAGTTCCTTCAGCAGACGAAACAATTATAGCTAATTTAAAAGAAATCGAATGCGTTAGTATCATATCGCAATTTTTCATTACTTTTTAAACATTTTTATCGTGAAAAATTATTAACAATAGGTTCCTTCAACTTCTGGATTACATTTCCCTACGAATGCCCAATCTCTTAAAATCGACCAAGACGAAAAGACAACCGAGGAAAACGCCAGGAAGAAAAAATTACTCGAAATAGCTCCGAAATTACCTTTCGACGTCGATTTGTATCACTGGGAAGAAGAACATTTATCTGCTCCGATGTTACTTCCGTAGGTTTCTTCGTTTTACTATTTCTTTTACGCTGCTTTTTGATTGTTTCTTTGAAATATGCAGAGTGACCGCAGAAGGTCGTCAATTCTGGTCAGCTACCGCGATCGATGATACCGACGGTGGTATCCCAGATCCAGAAGGAGTAGCTGGGTTACGCACCAGAGTAATCGAATTCGCCGGTAAATTCGAACCAGTAAAATGGAGTTGTCGATTTCCGCTTCCAAATGGCAAATTATGTCCCAGAAAAGATAGATACAAAGTTGGTAATTCGATTACGTTGAAGTTACACCGTAATATTATTCCTAATTGAAATTCATTTCAGTGTCCTTTCCACGGAGCAGTTGTTCCTCGCGACGAGACAGGTAAATGCGTGAATCCAGAGGATGAGAAAAAACAAAAGGAAAAAATTGAAAATGCGAGCTACATGGATGCTCAGAATCCGGAATTATTAGCTGAAATTGAGGTAATAATTGATATTCCGTCTTATTCGGAGTCGCTTTTGAATCTTTTCTTTTTTAGCACGCCACTGGTATTGATTTAAAATTACCCGATCGTAAAAGACGTAAGAAAAACGATGAAAGCGGCTTAACGGATATTAAAAAAGAAGAAAATACCGTTTACAAGAGATTAGAGAAGAAAATCTTTAATAAGTAAGCTTTCCTATGTAAATTTACGTGTTTTAATTTAAATCGATTCATTGTTTTTCTGCAACCTGGTTTTAGGTCAAGCGTGAAAAAAGTAGCTCGAACTTTGGATACCCTTGATAGGAAGAGATTTCGAGATAAATTCGGTGATCAGTTTCAGTACGTTCATGGAACGACTTGAATCAATTAATGATGTTCCTGTTATTTATTTATTTATTTTTATGTGATTTGTTGATTTTGTATTCAATTTGTAATAATTACGATTATCTCATTTTATAGAACTGTTTGTTTATTAAATTCCAAACCACTGGAATTAATTTCTTTATTTTTGTTGAAAGAAAAAATAAAATTCACATACAAAAAATGTAATTTTTATATTACAACGAAAAGTAATTCTTGAAAAACAATCTAACAAAAAAAATTACTTTAAACAAGAATGAAATAACTTTACAAACGTATAATTATGTAAACATTACGAATAATTAAATTACACGAACTATACAAGACATTAAAGACAAGGAAACAAACGCATATAAAAGAGAAAAAAACAAGACCATCGTCATTTTAGGTCACTCTTACACGAAGATTTTCAAACGAAATAATTGCTTAAACGACAACGGTAGAAATTTAAAGAACATGCATCACATTTTCAACACATTTCAAACGAACGATGTCACCTATGCTGTTGATTTGCGCAACTCGAAGGTAACAATCGGATGACAAATCGCTCAAAATAAAAATCACTCGAGAGAGTTTTAAGGAGTAGCGCACTCGGTGAAGTCACCAGAAGCTCCTGCTCCTTCGGTTCCATCTCCGGATGAATTTTTATCGTCGTCTTTACGTCTTCGCGAATCAGAATATTCGTCTCGCTTTCTCTTACGGGTTTCGTCACGATTACGCAAGTACTTTTCCCAATTCCGATGATTGAATTCGGTCAAATCGTCGTATAAAGCTAACTTTCTAAGATACTTCATTAATTTTAATAATTCGTGATCGGTCGCTCGACTAGTATGAGCTTTACGGAACGGTTTGATACGTAGTCCGTTTCTAGGATTCATCATGAAATTTCTACGAATATCGTCAAACATGATCGTATTTTCGGGCGTGTAACATGGAAATTTACCCCAAATAACCGCCAATGGTTTAATCTAGAAATAACACGAAGTGTAAAATAAGGCGAAAAGCCTGAATATCTATATCAAATGACCTACTTGAGTTAAACCATATTTAGGCGTATGCACTGAGATCATAGCGTGAATATCGAGATAAAATGCAACTCTATAATCAGGATGCGAGGCGACTCCAAGAAGCCTCATTTTTTCCTCAATCCATTTCATATTCGTCGCCGACCATATTACGATATCGTAATTCTAAATAATTCACATGGAAGAATACATAGTAAAATATGCGCGGGAAATTCCACATAAAGCGAAATATAACTTACACGATACGCGTCCGTTAGAAATTCGTGCAAATATGGTCTCATCAATTCGTTTCCCGTTTCGGCAACGGATCGATGATCGAACAAAGTATAATCGATATCTAAAACTAACAATTTTTTTCCATCGCGAGGTTGATTTCGAATATTAACCTACAAAAGAAATACATTTGATTTATCTCTCAACAGGCGCAATTAGGAAATTAATTCCTTACATGATACTCTTTAATACGTCTTTGAACTTTGGCGAAGTGTATTTCGTGATTATCTAGTTTAACGTCTTCGACATCTAGATCATCAACGACCTCTGGAAGATCAGTAGGCTGAGTGCTGGCGTTTTCTATATCCTTCTCCAACGATCCCATCATCATAATTTTGAAACCTTTCTTTAAATTTAAATCGGAAAGTTTGCAACTATCCTCTGGCATTTTACCTGAGGAAACACGTAACAAAAAAGAAGTCACAATATCGAATCAAATATTGTTAGGTATTACCTTCATATTTCAAGTTAAGAAGTTTCTGTCGTTCGGGCCGTACTCCGGTTACGTCGAAAATTAATTCTTTCAGAGCTCCTACGCAGTCTTTTTCGCGGATATAAGATACGTCGTATTCTTTACTGTTCCATTTCACAATTAAATCTAAATTATCTTCTTCCATAATTATCAACTTTTATGTAGAACAACTGAAGCGGATGAAATTATTCAAATGTATCGATTATATGAAATATTAAAAGCAATAAATAGTTAATGAATTTTACATAATCAGTTTCCCCACAAAGTAATATACCGGAAATACGTTAAAATTTTTTCGATCAATACAAATCGAATGATTTTTAGTCATTCAATATCAAAAATTTACAAATTTTCAACAAGGTGACGAAGTGAGAAAAAAAACAATAAACATTTTCACCAAACAGTGTTACCACGATGTTTGTTAATATTGAAAAAGTCTTGGAAATTCGAGGAAAAAAAGCAGACCATTATAGGAGGAAAGCCGGAAATCTCTCGGCTAAGCTCGGATCGCATTTTGTCGTAATTTTTGGAATTTAATCTTGGCCTGGGGGATCTAAGGCTGATTAAGGTAAATGAAGGATGGTGTAGGGAAGTTTCGACGACGCCAAATCAAATGGCGTAGTTGGTTTTTCGTTACTATCAAATAAGTTTTACGCCAACTACGACGAAATTCGATGGATTTCCGGCTTTCCTCCTATAATGGTCTGCTGAAAACAGTTATGAGAAAGTTGAAGCGAAAAAAAGAACTAAATGATTAATTTTTTAAGTTTTTAAATTAAATTTTAAATAATATTAAAATTAAATCATTGTCAATACAAACTATTTAATAAAAGAAAAATTCACATTACAGAATTAGAATTTCAAATAATTCGTGATCGAAATTGGAAATTAAAATTCGCGAAGAAATACCAACTTGTTTTTTTTTGTTTTGAGTGAAAGTTCAAATTTAATGTCAATGAGTTGAAAATTGCCCCAAAGGAAAAATATAATCAACGACCAACGGAAAAAATTGTTAAAGTTATTTCCAACATGACGGAAAAATCCAGCAAAAACGTATTAAATAATTCTTTTCTTTGTCATTCGACCATTGAAAAATAACTTCTTCAAGTTGGCAAATTGCAAATTGTTTCAAAAATTACAAAATATTTAAAATGAAATCAATAAATTAACGTGCACTTAAAATAGCTTTATTTAAATTTGAATTTTCAATATTCAAATTCGTAAAAATATTACATTCGAGTAAAAAAATTAAAATCACCAAAACATTATACAAAATAAGAGAGAGAAGTTTCATCGATCTCATGGACATTATAACATGAAAAAAATAACAATCACTGAAATAAAGCTCTTGGGTAAATGCCATTAGTGAACATTTTCAAATTAAAGGAAAAAATTAAAACGTGAATATAATCAACTTAAAGTTAACTATAAAGTAAAAAGGCATTTCATAAAAATATAAAAATAAAAGAAAAAACTTATGAAATAGTTCAAGCTAAGGTATTTGGCTTTTCTAATTTCGCATCAAGTGGTTTAATAGGTTTCACGTTCATTTCTCCCATTTCTGCATCAGAATTTTCGGCTTCCTGAAACGCAAAATTCGTCATTAAATGATACTTGCTTTTAAAACAACCATAAAGTACACAATTATATTCGAAAACGAACCAGTTGCTTCATCATGTTAAAATGATCGATTTCAAATTGATATTTCGGTGTAGTGATTCCAAAAAATGACGATAACGTATCACCCAGATAATCGCACACATATAAAGCATTTGCTCCAAATTCGTTGGTTTTGAATTGTAACCATTCCCACCATCCTAAGGATGTCTAAAACATAACGACGTCTTGATTAATATACGATTTCCACGAATATAAAACACAATAGAAATCGAACTCGATACACTAGAAAATTTAACCGTAACCAAGAAACGAGAGAATTTGCTTTCTTATTTTGAATACGAAACAAAGCAGTGGAATAGAAACAATTTCCGATTTTCGTTCACAATTCGTCGCTTCAAAACTTCGAATTCATTTCACTTTTTCTTCAATATTATCTTACCTCGTTAGCACCACTTGCCATATTATTTATCTAACAGAAGACAAAACACGAATAACGCGATTGATATAAAAAATTGACGTTTGGAATGCGTTCACAACCAGCAAACTTGAATTAGGTTTTTCAGCCAAAAATAACTTGCAAATGATTAGATTTTCGAGACATTTTTAGAAGATGCAAAATACAACAAAAGAAACGCGATTTCGTTTTTTCATGACAGAAAATCACTGGATTCCATTAAATTATAAATTCTCGAGTTCACTCTTGTCTTCACGGCAGCTGATAGGGAAAAAACAAAATGGTTACGTTTCTTATCAAAGTGACGCCTGGAAGCTGATAACAAAGAATACGAAGAATTATTCGTATCTAATTTAAGAATTCATTTATCGATCGATTCTCCTCAATATCCACTTTACGAGAAACTATGTCATTTCGTAGCTTATGAATTACCAATTCTTAATCACCGATTAGCTCTATTCGTGACTTACTCGTAAAATAAGAGGGCGTGTTAAGTGCAAAATTAGGAATTTGATCATTTGAATATGATTAAAGAGACTTTCCAAACCTCAAATCCGCCATTTATATTACCTGGCATATCGTAACAATAAACTCAAACTAACCGGATCAATATTAACCACACGAGTATCTTTGGAATCGGTTTGATCTTCGTCATCGCTGCTATATTCGGGCACACTTCCATCCGAAAAATGTATCATTCTTTTCGGTTTACGTTGCTTTTCATCGTAATTGATATCCACCTTTTCAGACATGACTAACTAATGTCAAAGTATTCTGCGCAAAAATCAACACCACTTTATATAACCATCGTTCGAATAATTTTTATTACAAAAATTCAAAATAAAAGGAAAAGGCAACAACACTGGGATACACAATAATAACATCAAAGTGAATTACAATTTATTAAAAACCCGAGAAGAAAATCGCATTACGAACATTACACAAAGTAATCTTCAGCCTCGATTTACGTGTAAATAACACGACCGAAGAGGAAAAAAACTACACTACCACATTCGAGGTTTATTTACAACATAAGGATAAAAGCTGTGTACAAAAACTCATCAACTTACCCCCGAGTGATGGTGTAAATTCAATTTACAATATTTATTCAATTTTAAACACCTAAAAACTTCCAAAACACGTTTTAGGTATTTTTATAATAAATTCATTTTTTTTTTTTTAAATCGAAACATAAAAATTTTTTTTTCTCAAAATTGCCACACTGATTCCTTCAAGTTATACAACTCCGTCGTAAACATTTGACACAAAATTTTACGTTACATTTCGCTATACATAAATTCTACCCTACCAAATAAATGCATTCTTAATTCATATATTTAATTAATAAGTACTGTTTACGTTAAAAAAAATGACGAATCGTTGCGTAACAAATAAACAATTCTATGAAATTCATGTTTCATTAATATCAATAACAACGTTCATCTTCCACTTGTAATACTTCGCTATATTTCCCCAGTTCGAATACATCTTATAAAAAATTCATGTTTTCAGCCTAGAAAAATCTGTCCTCAAGTTAGCTACACTAATTTATTAATTTATCACGCAACACGGTTTTTTCAAGGTGGAAAACCACAGGAATATCTCTCGTAAAAGTAAAAAAAGCTAGTTCTTTCAAGCAAATTTTTACAATCATCTCAAACAGAAAAAAACATATACAATTAAGTAGCTAATTAGAAAAAAAAAAAAGAAACGCGAATAAAATACATGAAATTGAAGACTCCGGCGTTCATAGTTTAACCAGGCCAGTAGCGAAATAAATAAAATAAAAATTACACAATAAAAAAGAAACGTAAATTACACATCTTATTAAAGAAAAAATCCATATCACTTCAAGAAAAAAAAAATTAAAAACAAAACAACACGTTCGCTGCGCGAAACGCAGTTTCTCTTTTCACAGAGTAATCACCGATTAAATTGGTAATATTATGGTAATTTATGATGGAAAAATTGTCCAATAATAATGGTGAACATATACCTGGGGTATATAATAATTTAAAAGGAAAAAAAAAAACACGACCACAGATCACTGTGAAGATCGAAATTAAAAAGATGGAGGTCGGTAAAAAATAAAAAAATAGCTTAGAAAAAACAAAAAATAAAAAATTCTTCTATACATCGCTGAAATACGAATTTAAAAGAGTACGAGAGGGAGATACCTATAAAAATTACGCCGTTTGATTTTCTCTAGGTTCGTCATTAGCTTTAACTTCGTTATTGTACGGTCTGCGATTTTGATTATTTGTTTTCTGCCTATAACCGCCTCTGAATTTATTCGCCATCGCGGAATTTCTACCTTGATAATTATTATAATAATTTCCGCCGGTGCGTCCTCCTCGGAAATTAGGATTATTACGTCTTAAGGCAACGGGGCCGAAAGTTTCGGAGTTAATTTTACGTTCAGTTTTCCAATCTAAACGTTGCGTATGTCCTTTACTTCTTTCGATAGCTTCGTAACTGATTTGATCGAAGAATGATTTCACTTTATCGTAGAATATCGGCTTGTCTTCGTTATCGGGTTCGTTTTCTTCGCCGCTAATTTCATTGCCGCTGTCCTCTTTTTTAGACTCCACATCACCGTTAACTTTAACATTATCGTCGATTTTAACGGTAGCTAGTTTCGATTTGACTTCTTCGAACTGTGAGTTTGCTTGTTCGAAATCAAAATCGCCTTCGAATTTAAGAGTACTTTTAGGTTTACGATTTTGATATCCTTGAGATTGATAGTTTTGTTGTTGATTGGAAACCGGACCGGTGCGTTGGTTATTCCATTTGGGATACTGACGTGTGGCGTATTGATCTCTGTAATCGTTTTGATTTCTATATTGATTATTATCTCTGTATTCGCGATATTGAGGTTGCATGTAACGCTGTTGTTGCGGATAACGTTGTTGTTGTTGTTGAGGGTATCGTTGCTGTTGTTGCTGCTGTTGAGGATACCTCTGTTGATACTGAGGTCTTTGTTGTTGCTGTTGTTGGTATCGGTTTTGTTGGTTGGGTCTGTTATCACGTTGGCCATACGAAGCTGGTCGGCGTTGGTTTTGTTCGTCGGATTTGGCGGCGGCGTTTTGTGGGCGAGAGTCAGCGGTGTTTTTCTGTTGAACGGCGTTCTGCGTCGAAGGTGTTGATGATCTGGATTCGTCTTCCGAAATATTAGGTACTGGTTGAGGCTTAGTAAGCGAATGTGTTAGATTAGTACTGGTCGCCGGCGCAACGAAACCGGCATTTTGAAATATCTGAGATTGCCCTCGAGACGTGCTAGGAACAACATTTGGCATAGATATCGAACTCATCGAAGGCGGAGGGTAGCCGGATTGCGATTGAAATTGCAATTCGTTGATGGAAGGAGGGACTGATAACTGAACGATGGCGGGATCATTAGGTATAGTTGTTGTTAAAACTCTGATGTCTTTGATATCCGAACCTCTAAATAAGATATAGTCATATACTTGATTTTGAGCCGGAACTGGATAATTTGTTTCGCGGTCTTCTGTACCGTATGATCTAACGCTAGATAATGCTATCGTACATTCTTCCGGATCCACCGAATACAACTTGCCTTCGTAACGTATATCCGCTTTCGATATTAAACTAATTCGACTACCTATCTCAGGCATTCCTGAACCCATCTTCTGTATTAAACAATAAAATACTAGTGTTACGCGCCGAAAAATACACTACATCGATTAAATTATTAGACGACGACGCAATAATGGCGTCCTATAACGACAAGCTTCGAGTACATATACTTGGTAATTACGCCGTAGCTACAGCATTAATTTATATACCTACCAACTATTTTCTTTTTCTGTTGCGTCAATCAAATCAAAAGCTGCTTCTAGATTTAATTTGTGAAGAGCTACGCCGCTGTACAAATACATATATGTATATGTATGTTACAAAATTTTACAAACACGCATTTTACAACTAACTTAACATTACAAAGCAAAAACACAATAGCAAACGAGAGCACGAATTGAGAAAGTTCAACGGTGAAGCAAGAAATAAACTTGCTTGAGTTTTCCCCTCAAACACCTTCGTAATAAGCGTAATGGCTCGCATTGGAAAAAGCCACGTAATCAGAATTGAAATCGACTTTTTCACTCGATTTCGAGTTGCAGCTTGCAGCTATCAAGTTTACCATGGCTTATCAGTTTAATTTTGAATTTTAAGTTACTTTCGCACAGCTTGATCACGTTTTACTGCAAAATTTTTAGTTTTCGACTTAATTTAATATGAAAATTTAACTATTTTTTTCTTTTTTCATGAAAAGACCGAGGAAAATGTTGAATTTAAATAACGGAATGTCGTAGTAATGTCATGTCTATAAAATGACAGTATGAGTATCGATTATCGAATTGGAATCTTTCGATTAGATAACTTTGGATTATTCTAGAAAATTAAAAATTGAAAAATTAATTATGCATATCGAAAATTCAAGATAAAACGGTAATTTGGGTAATTAACCTTTCGAGTTGAACTTGAAAAAAACACTTGAAAGTTTTAAACAGCTACAACTGATCCAAAAAAAACTTGAAAAAGACATTTTTCGAGAAGATATTATTTGTAACAAATGTCCAATATCGTATAAAAAAGAAAATTTAATTTTTCTCCAAAAATTAATGCATCGAAATAATGAAAAATAATTATTATTCCGGTATCCCTTCGTTTATCAGTTTAAGTTTTAAAAAAAATGATAAGTAAATTGAAAAATTCAAGAATTTAATTTTTCATTTGTAATTTTTTAAAGCAAATTGTTTTATTTTTGTACAACAATGAACTAAAAGGAGATAATAAAATTTTACTGTGATTTGTGATTGAACGATTATCTCGTTTTTCGTTCAATTTTAGTCAAATCGACATGGATAATTCCAGCTGTTACAATATTAATGATCCAAATTTCAACGTAGATTTATACTATAAAAAATTGCTCAAAGTACGAATTTATGCTCTAATTACATTCTATTTATATACGTCTGTTAACTCAGCATTTACGTAATTATTATTTCCTAGGAATGCGGCTTAAAGCAGTTGATGGATAAAGAAAATGAGATTGTTAGAGATGCACAAACATTGCATTCAGATATGCAAACGTTAGTTTATGAAAATTACAATAAATTTATATCGGCTACCGAAACCATCAAAAAAGTAATATAGTTGTTGTTGTGTTATTTTAACTCAATCAACTATAACTAATTAATTCCTATTTTTTTGTTAGATGAAAACTGATTTTAAGAAAATGGAAAATGAAATGGAGTTATTAACGACTAATATGAATTCTATAACGTCGTTTTCGGATCAAATTTCATCTACTTTGCAAGTAAATAATTCAGCTATTTTATTGTAATAAGAATAATGCTGCTATAACCTCGTTATTTCTTCAGGGCACTCGAAAACAAGTCTCGGATTTATGTTCTAAGCACGACATGTTGAAAAGGCTTCAGTTTCTTTTCAAACTTCCGAATCAATTGAAAAACCAAGTTCAAGAAAATAATTTCAAAAAGGTGATGTCTCCGGTGTCCTTTTTTGACAATAATTATGTTTCTTACTGATAATCCTTTTTAGGCAGTAGAAGACTATAAACAAGCGCAACAAGTTTTAATACATTACGGCGATTTAGACTCGTTTAAAGGAATCAGAGAAGACTGCGATAAAACGGTTATCGAATTACGTGCGAAATTACACGGGCAACTTACTTCATCAGATGTAAAAAAGATCATTAATAAAAATATATGAAATTGATTATATAATAATTAAAATGAATTTCTCAGGTGTCCACTAGAGAATTGACGAATTGCGTGCAACTTTTAATGGAACTAGATGAACCAATTGAAGATTTATCATCAGAATTTTTAGACCAAGCTAATATTCGCCTCAAAAAACATTTAGATAATTTGAGTCAATTTTCAGATTGTCAAGTAAGAAATTATTTTTTTTATCCTTTTCTTGAAAAATAATTCAAATGTAACATCTTGTGTCAGGACATGCTTGAATTTATAGACCAAGGAAGTAGCGGATTTTTGAACGATTTATGTATCACTGTTGCCACGTACAACGATTTATTTCTGAAAAACTGCTCCATGTAAGTATTAAGTTATTGAAACAAAATTGTTCGCAACTAAGTATTTAAATTACGTAAATTCTAGGGAAGATATATCCAAACTTCTTATCAACAAATGTGATGATGTTGTTGCTGAAAACATGGAACAGTATTTTATCGTGGTCCAGAACCGTATCGAATCTGAAAAAGAACCTGATGACAGCGCAACGATCGTTAAAGCGTTAGATAAATTTTGTCGAAAATTACAGACAGCGAATGTGCTTACGCCGCATTCAAATTTTGCATCGTAAGTCCAATGGTATTATATCGCGATTGCTCCGAAATATCATAATCCTCTTTGTAATTTCTAGTGCTGGAACAGAAATTGTGATTAAAGCAGCCAGGAGGCAGTGTAGACTGCATCTAAACGCTTTGAAGATTTATTTTGCAGAATCTATCGCTAATGTCAAACAAACTTTAGCTACATCTAAATCATTATTAGCTACTAATTTGAAAACTGATTCGAATTCTTCGGAGCGAACCTACGAGAATTTATTTTCCGAATTTTTAACATCACTAGTGACCAACGTTGTCGAAAAAATCAAAGGAATTTTACAAGATTTAATGGTAAAATATTCGCATATGTAATACTATTGTCAAAATCAATTACTTATTTTATAATTTCGTCGAAGGTTTTCCTACAACCTGAATTATTATTTTCGTCTAAAAACAACTTCAGAGAGTCATTCTGCGTTGATAGCGTCAGAGAAGGTTTGGTTGTCAGTTTTCTGCATCATTTGATAGCAACAATTAACTCATTTACTGAAACCGCTATTCCCTTACAACTATTATTCATATTGAGTAAAGTCAGCCTGCAATATCATTCAGTAGCGATTCATTCTTTGGTAAGATTAGCTCGCATGGCTTTTTGTTTATCGCAATTTGTTGAAATAAAAATCGAATTATTTTTAGCTCGATTTAGTCGATAAATGGTTCCACATCGATGAATTCTACAAGACTGTTCAACTCAGCACGGAAACCGAATTATGTACCGAAATGTACGCGGTAGCTCAACGTTTAATTAATCATTTCGTTAAAATGCAAGGTTTATCAATTTCTCAAATGTTACGTAAATCAGTCGAAACGAGAGATTGGCTTCATGGCATGGAACCTAGAATGGTTCGACCGGTTATGAAAAGAGTCATCGAAGAGCTCACAAATATAGATGCCCAGGTTAATTATAAAAAATAAATCAGAAATTTATATATGAATTTTTCATTGATGAATATTTTGTTACAGATTGGAGTACTTTTTGAAGAAGGTACAAAAGCTGATCGAAGCAGCGATTCTAGTCGTAAAACGCAATCAAGGCATCATCGCAGTATTAGTAATTGGTCCTCATATACGCCAGCGTCAACACATTCCATTAACGTTATAAATAAACTATTCTCCGAACGTATAGATATTTTTGCACCAGTCCAGTTTTCCAAAGTTTCCATAATGACTGGAATAATTAAAATTAGTTTGAAGGTATTTTTCCCAAATGTTTTGCTCGTTTAGCTTACACCAATTTTTTCGTTGCTGTACATACAATCGATTTAGAAAATTCAGTACGGTACGACCTTGTATTAAAACAACATTAATTGCTAAATTTTTACTGTAACCTACTGCAAGTGAACATTTGTCATATTATTTTACGTCTTTAACAATTATGACAACAGGTGTGCAAATTCACCTTCTACTTCGTGATACGTTTTGTTTTTAAATTTTCTGTACATCGAAAAGATTCACGTTGAGGGAATAATTCCTATCGTTTGTAATAGCTATTATTTGAAATACCTCGATATCACATTTACATAATTATATTATTTTTTTAGACTCTGTTGGAATGCGTTCGTTTGAAAACTTTCAGCAGATATGGTTTACAACAGGTTCAAGTTGATACTCATTATCTTCAATTATATTTGTGGCGTTTTCTACACGATGAAAAGTATTAATTTAATAATGAAATTTATTTTAATTTTGTTTTCCGAATTTTAATTCGTTTTCATTTTTCAGTTTAATCAATTTCCTATTGGATGATATTTTGGGAAGTGCTGTTCAAAGGTGTCTTGATCCTGTATTAATGGAACCTAGCGTAATTGAAATTATTTGCGAAAGAGGATAGAAACAAATGAAATTTTATTTTTAAAAATTCATTGTTTTTTCTTCATTATCTGTGATTTGCTATTTATTTTACTTTTGTTGTTATCATTTTATCGTACTTATATTACCTATTCAACATTATTGAGAGCAACAATATTGAACTATAAATTTGAAATATATTTCATATGATTCACCAAAAATAAATTTATTTTCATGATAAGATTTAATAAACTCTAAATTCAGTGGACTATAAACGTTGTTCCATTATGCAATTACTAGCTACGTGAATCAAGTTTACTTTTTGATGACAAGTTGACGTCGTCGTAATGTATTGTTTACACAGGCAGCTTTTTATTTAACATCGTCACTAATCGAGTACAACACTATGGTCGCACTTATCTGTATTCTTTTCAAATAAACATTCTAGATATTACAAAGGTAGCCACTTCGTTCATTTGCGTATTCGTACCTGAATCTTTCATAGTAATCTTCGCAAGCAGTTGTTTCGAAATTGAAAATAAAAAATCAAAGATTTATTCATGTCTAGAGTGCCCAATTGTTGTAATTATCTGTAATCGGTAATTTGCATATCAGCCAATGTGATATCCGACAAATTCGTAATTCTAAACAATAGAGATGAAAGGGAAAACCCACTTCTTTTAAATACAAATTACGATTAAGCAATCTGAAGTCAGATATCTAGGTTTTCTTATCGGCATTTGGGAACCCCTGATTAATATACCTAGCACTTGCCTAAAACCTACCTACCGCGTTCAGTTCGCAAAACGCAAGAACGTAGGTTCTTTAATGTGCCGAAAGTATGGTTTTCGAGATAGTTAACAACTGGCAAAATATGCTTCACATATGGCTTCACAGTTTTTGAGAAACTAGGTAAATGGGAAAAACACCGATAAATAAACAAAACTTGATAAATTTTCGTTGTCGTCATCGTAACTCGTAAGAATATGCTCGCATAAACCATTTGAAAAAATTAGAACGAAATCGTCGAGTCAAAAAACTCGTAAGAATTGTTAAGGTAGAATTTGAAAGACTTCAGTACTTGATTACTCATTTAGTAGGTACTTAGGTACTTCTATACTTACACAATTAATCATGTTATTATTTGTAACAAGAATGTTCGACTGTTCTTCCTCATATAAATGATTTGAAAATGAAAATCTCACCTACATACAGTACCTATATTTTAAATGACAAAATTACCTGCTGATTTTAAAATCAAATTACTTTGTATTGTATTATTCGTATTTACTCAATTCAAAACAGAATTCACTCGTATCATTTGAGGTGCTTCGAAATCATTAATATTTCATCGAATTACTTAGGAGTTCAAATTCATACTAGTAATTACCCAAAGTGATAATGAGTAATTATATTTGCCTCGTAATTGTAACTGATCAGTAATGAACATCAGCATTTCATTTCATGAATTTACGCCCGTCAAGTTTCATCTCTCAATTGTAAAAAAGGTTAGAAGAACTTATGTTGTTATAAAGTGAACTTTAATCAAACGAACATAACAGGATATTCTTCATTATCACCAAAACTTAGACATTGAACAACAAACAATAACGTAAGTAAATAGGTATTGGGTATTTCATTCGTAACACCACGAGTACATATTTTTCTGAAAAGAACAATACTCCAGGGATTCCAGATTCTTTTAATTTTACATCCCCAATTCTCATCAAGTTTAACCTGAACTATTTCGAATTTTTGCATTTTATCCGATGCGTTGATTTTTCGTAATTTTTTCTCACAACGATTTCCCAATATAGCGAACTTTAAACTTTTTCACCTAATGAATTATCGCTGGAAAAAAGAGTAAAAGAGAAATACGCTATAAGAGTGTAATCGTGCGACAAAGATGACAATTAATGCGTAAAAATGACTGTAAACAGATGAATTTACTATATAACTGAAGTTTCTATTCCACGTCGGAGGCATACAGGGTACGTAATGATGTACATGTTACTATATAATATTCGGGAGCAACCAGACATTTGGGACCTGCAATAAACCAAACACCTGAGTTTTAAAATTTCAAAACATATGTTAATTAATGATGTATTGTTCGTTCAACAGGTAAGAAGAGGGGTAAGGAGTACGTAAAACTACATATTCTCGGTTTCATGAGTGTGGGATGTTTTACATTTTTGTTCAAGTATCGCACTTTTTCTGTCATCCATACCTGCTTCTTTCAAACATGGAAATCGAACTAATTTTTCAGTGAATCGTAAGTATGTATAACGTTTATTACTTTCATGAAATCCCAAAGTAATAGATTTTGTTTTAATTTGATTCGTGAATTTTTCAAAAAAAAATCCTATTTTTTATACCTATATTGATTAAACTAGGTACAAATTACGCTCGGTAGTTGGGATCTTCTACTTGTTTTTGCTTTTATTGTACGAATTCATTTCTTTAAATTTACGTAATCATTTTCCTGACAATCGCGGATATTTGATGGCTGATGAAATAGGCATTTTCGGAACATAATGTTATCGATTTAGGTATTACCCCTATTATCGAAATTTTCTAATAACGATCGTCTAACGCGTTTGAAATCAAATCAAAAGGTCATTGTTACTTTTAAAACCGTTGAGAAACGATGAAGAATAATTATCTATCCGTTGGGACGTTCCATTTTATGTACAATCTCCAACCTGTTCGTTTTTTATCAGGTATATTAAAGGTATCGAATACCTATCTAGATGCATTATTTATATTGTATTAATTTTCAAAAATACGTCAATGGGAAATTAATACTGAAAAAGAAACGTAGGCTTCTTGTTTTCATATTGTGGTAGCACAATAATTTCAAACAGACGTAGCGGTTTAATGGTTTAATTTATTTTTCATCGTGCTATGACGTACTTTTTTCATGAGATCACCTAGTTTTTGCAATTCGCATTTAATGAAATTTTCGTTACAGGAAAATCATCAAAATTAAGTTCGATTTTAGCAAAATTTTAAGCCTAATGATTCTATTTATCGATAAAGCGCAGCCTGAGTGAACTGAAGGTACTTCATATATAATATCAATACTAATATTGCACATCTTTGCGTACAATTGTCATTCGAATGACCTCGATAAAGTGATGTTTAAATAGATCGTCACCGGTGGTAAACCTGTGTATAAATAAGATCATTTTATTTTTCCTCTGTTTTTTCAGTCGATTAAAAGTACGAAATAATTAAATGTATGTCTATAGTCCAATGATGATTCGTGTTAGAAAATCGACAAGTTTCAATTAATATCAAAAACTTGAAATGAAACTTTGAGGTATTCTTGAATTGACACTCAAAAAGTTCCCAAATGTGATTTCTTCGCGTTCAAATTTGTTTTACAGTATGAAAATCTAAGCTAACTTAGGATTTTATCAAGTTTTTGATCTGTAGATTCCAATAGGTTACCTAATACCTACATTCACTATCTGTATTTACCTATCTGCTTCCTTGCACCTGTTACTTATTAATCTGTTTTTTTTGTTTATTTGAAACAAATTTTAATTTCATTTTTGAATGCACCGTACTTATTCAGAACTAAAAATCAGTAAATTGGAAAAAATAGGATATTACGTTGATAAGATAGGTCATGAGACGTTCCATTTCACAGTATTTCCCAGAATCTCATTCAAGAGAAGTTAGGAATATGTGATATTCTTAGGTATACCGCAATGGCATAATCTACGTAGAAATTAATCACTATAATGACTTCTCTAATTTAAATTAACAATACGTTCATACGGTAAAGAATAATATAAAGCACAAGATACGTATGTACATGCACCGGGATGCATATTAAAGGGACTTGAACAAACCGGAAATGAAAATTGAAGGTCATACGAGGAACGCTGTAAGATCAATTAGATGAAATTTTCAATTTAACATTCACACGTCTGTAAAGTCAGTTAAATACCTGAAAATACCATCTAACATATTGTACTTTTTGCAAGCATTTCATATTATCACGAAATTCGCATTTATACTTATAGACTACAAAAGGCATGATTTCTAAAACACCTAAATATATCATCATAATATCACATTTACAACCGCAACGTTTCAATCATTGAAATTGAACGTAAGAGAAGGTATTTCCGAGTGCAATGTACTTAACGACATATTTTAAATTGCATTTAATAAATAGCAATTGATTCAGGTCGACGAGACGATCTCTTCAAAAAGATTTAGGTATAGGGAGACTGTTAATTGTGAAAACTTGTGGTACCCGTGTGTTCCGCTGTTAAGAAGTATTATTATTTTTTTAGCTTTGAGAATTGAAGTCAGTTGTTGGACGATTAAATCAACAATGTAGGCTTAAGTATATACTTCCTGTAACTTCAACAACCATCATTCATGTTTACCGGATATACTATATATGCGTTTTATTTTTATCAACCAATGAGTAAATAAAATTATTTTTTCGAGTCTTTCCAAAAAATACTTTCCTTTTTTTCAAATTCTGCAACTAATTGGAAGTCCTATTTTCAATCATTGAAACTATTTAGTAGCTGAAAAGTTCTCAAAAAGTTGAAACTTAGCGCATTTCTGCATCTTGGAAGTCTCAACTCCAATTTGATAACAATGTTCATTAGATACTGAATTATTCAACCAATGAGAAGTCGAATGTCTCTTATCAGTAAACGTCTCGTACATCAGTTTTGTTCAAAAGCGCCACAAAATTTAATTATAGCCTACTTGACACACGTATTACAAACTTATGATGCGGGTACTAGATATTAAACTTAATTTGTTCGAATTTAAGCTAAACTTATCATTGATTTTGTTGCAGGTGCGAACCGTGGATGAACACTGATCCATTGGATCATGCAAAACTCAAAAGTAATCTGAATCCTAAGTAGTAGCGCCAATGGTGAATGGATTTAATTATCACCTGTGTTCTACTACTTATTACTCCGATTACTATGTCCGACAAAGTTCAATACCGATAGTTAGATGAATTTGAAATAACATAGCATTTAAGATAATACGTATAAAATTAGTGTATTTTTAAAAAAGTGTAATAAAATTTATGACATGAGAAGCAATTCTATTGTACTTATTTGGAAAAACTTTCCAATTTCTTATCAATCAATGTATTTGAAAATATATTGTGGTCGTACTCGAAAAGTACCATTCTTTCTTTTACTAATAAAATAACATGCAAGCGAGTAGGTAGATGAGAAGTTGAGAAGTACCAGGTACTCATTAAAGTTTTAATTGAAACTGATTGCCAATTTCTGTATTCCCAAATTTTATGAATTCGCCAAAGTTATCCCAACTTTTGACGTTCTTACGAATTCAAAAAATAAATTTGTAATCAATCACTTATCAGTTATAACGAATAACTCGATAAAATGCTCCCAGTCCGAAGTGAGGTTACAAAAATACCTAAATCTAGGTAAATTATTCAATCGATACATAATAGGTATTCATAAAAAGGAGAAACGTCGCTTTTATGCGGTTTTTAAATACAAAGAAAAATATCACATTTAGTTTATTCATCCGTTCAATTCTTTAAAACAAAAAAATACGTAGATAGGTAAAAAAGAAAAATAAAAAAACTCTGAAATATAAAGCAAAGAGAGAGTGAAGTTTTCTAATGAATTCGCATAGGTATTAACGTAGAATGAAATACCTTTAAATACAAATTTACCGTTCGTGTTTTGAAATACAAATGAAGTTAACAAAAAAAAAGTAATAGTGTGCTTGTGCATTCAGAAATATTTAAATGAATCCTCATGAAACAATATTTTTACCTAGGGAATACCGCTACACACGTCATTTTTTTCTGGTATGTTTCCAGTATCCAAACAGGACATTATAAGAAAAAAATTCCAGCGGTTGTACTCACGATGTACAGTTTATGAATACGTAGTTAACGTATTTGAGAATCCCTAGTTTCGGATTAATTCATCCTGTGCCTCCCAGTTACATTTTTATTGAATATTCTTTTAACTACTGTAAATGGAAAACATAGATGATCACTGTCCATTTTGAATCAGTATGTAGCGTGCTTGTGGATGTGAAATTACTCACGAGATGAAGTTATGGAACTTTTTTACGAATCAGTAAAACAAATTTTCAACACGAAGTGTTTTTGATTTTTAGTTTTCAAACGTTGTTTTCCTTTTTTTTTTCACGCGAACAGTTAAGTATTAATTGATTATTAAGGTTATAAGATTATTGCTGATTTGATATTTTGAATATATTATGAAAACTACTGAGATAGGTGGTTTGAAATTCAAAATATCTACGTGAAAAATTTCAATTTCACTCGTAACGTAGGGAATTGGTTTCGCAGCGGCGAATTTTTTTGATGGAAAATTTTATTTCAGTGGTGTTTAAATAGGTAGTTTATTCGATACGCACAGAAACACGAATCGCTATTTTTAAAAATAAATTTTATGTGACAAGTTAACGTTAGTCTATGAACTATTGGTGACAAGTGTTAAAAATCAATCGTTTTAAAATTCTTTATGCATTTGAACATTGCTATATTTTTCAGGAGATCCTACAACTTCACGAATCAAATTGTCGAATTAGCCCAAGTTACAGTCACTATACTGTGCAGCTGTGATAGTCATTTCAAAAATTGTCTATTATTAAGGATAAAATCAAAAATTCAAGAGAACTTTGTAGGTACAGAGTAGTTTTCAATAATATGTAATTATGTATACACTATGTGTAGCGTGTAGAATTTTCATTCATAATTTTTCGTAAATTATCATAAAAGCATAACACTTTTTATTTTGATTAATAACAATCCAAGTGCTAAGTTTTTCTTACACATTTTGGAAATCCCTTACTACGATGTTGAATTATCATTACCGTTAAAAGACCTCTTAATAAATCGGTCAACCAATTTGAACACTGTTTGTTAATTGGGTAAGCCTACAGTAAAAACTTGGTAAATTGCAATGTCACGTAAAGGTTTGCCCTCGTATACGAAAGTTTTACATTGGTAAGAAATATTTTTGCCTCAATAAAATAGGTAATCAACAATTGCATAAAATCAATTTTTTTATAATTAACTTCGTTGTCTCGTTTAACGCTAAAATAAATCATGCATTTGGGATTGATGAACAATTTCTTTTAAAACTTTACGAATAACTGTAGTTATACAATTTTAGATTTTTGTGTAATTTACGATATCGTTTCGTAAAAGTCGGAATTCGTAAATGTAAATAAATGTCCTAGACTTTTATTTTCAGAATTTTATTAGGTATTAGGTAATATATTGTAGTACTCTTTGCTAATTTTATTTTTTTTGTGCAGAAGTGCAGATAACTCTTGGAATTATTCATCTAGAATACCTATTCAGAACCAGTGAAGAAATTGAACAGGTTCATAATGTCTACTCACCTATTCTGTTGTTAAGTACCAGAAATATAGAAGTGTTTGGTGGTCTCCTACTATTTCTAGTGCTTAACATTAGAACGGTGCTGACACAGCAACTTTATTTATGAAAAAATATTCATTGTATAAAACTTGTATTTTACGTTAAAAATTGAATAAATTTATTTCATACGATGAGGAGAATTTGATGTATTATTATAATTTTTTTTAAGTACAAATAAGGACCTTAGTATTTCCATTGATGTATCATGTAAATATAGTAGGTCCTACGTGCTAAAAATAGCCATAATTACAGGAATTCATTGCATATTGATATGCAAGAACTACATTTCATTTATACGTAAATATTTCTATGTATATAATCACTTTTTTGCAATAAATAACGAAAATAAAAATAAAACTTGTTAGGAAAAAGTCAAAAGCAAATCACAAAGTAGAGACTCGATACAAATTTATCATATCATTCAACAAGAGCTAATCTTCACAACTACACTTTCTGTGTTCGGAGTCTTTTAGATGAAATTCATCATTTCTGATCAAATAGTGGTAACCTTTGCAAAATAATTTCCATTTCACTGGGAGTAAGAGATAAGATAATAAAATATTACAGCTCAATTTACAGTGACTTTATATTCATACAGCAAACATGCACAAAACAAATGTTAGTTTACAAAATATTAAGAAGTAATATACTCGTATTTTTGAGTAAAATAAAACAGTGATTTTGTTATCGCAAAAGGTATCTTTGTGATACGATTCGCAATTTAAAAAAATGGTTCGAAAAAAGAATTCTCCAACGAGATTTATGTGGAGATGAGTATGCAACTTATTGTGCACTTATGCAACTACGGTTGAGATTTAATAAGATTTCAGAAATGTTTCATTTTTACAGAAATTTATGCACAACTACGTAAAGAGCGAAGATTACTCTTCAAATTATCAAAATAATTACATTAAACAAATCAACATTGAATGATTTCAATTTTAAAGTACTGAACATTCAATATACCGAATTTAAAAATGTAATAATATTTTACAAAATGACACGAATTAAAATCAAGTTCAAGTTTTATATTTTCGCTTCCTAGAAGAATGGTTTTTGATTTTTACGTTTTGCTTTTTTTGTTTTCAACTTTCAAGCTCCAAGCAAATAGCAATTTTCAATTTTTTTTGTCATTTGCTGCACCTCAAAATTGAGAACGATTTCGTGCAATTTAGTCTCTTACCGTGTAATTTATTATGTAATGCAAGTCAAGATTGCATATCTCCTGTCCTTTTTTAAATATTCTTTTTATCTTGTAATAATTGTTTGAATGATGCAAAAGAAAGTCTCAAAAGTTCCACATTTAATTCTTATATCGTAAAAGTTGCAAGTTGTAATTGTTTTTCGTCAAGGATTCATTCATGAGAAGTAGTATGTAACGTTAATGCGTGTTTTTTTTAGCTGTTCTGTGTTATATTTTCTTGTGCATCTTGACCATTCGAACTTAAAAACTTCGATATCTTTTATTTTCAACATCGCTATTGTTTAATCACTAGGTATATTCAACTTTAATTTTACACGCGTAATATATACGCAATACATATATTACGGTGAAACTCTCGCTAATTCTATCTAGATTTTCTAATAATACATCATGTTTTCAGCCGTTTAAAATGAGCTCTCGTCAAAGCATATCACAAAATTTATTTTTATCACATGCATCTACTAGTAATAGCCGAAACGAAGACAAGTAATGCTTTCATTTGTTTCTTCACATTTAATTACTTTTCGTTTATTAACGAATTGTATGTTACTAGTCGACGTTCATGTTGGGTATGTTTTGCAACGGATGAAGATGATAACACTGATCACTGTTGGGTGCAACCTTGCAATTGCCGTGGCACTACTAAATGGGTAATTATGACATTAACTTGATAAAATTATAGAAATCAATATTATCCCTAACTTTTCAGGTACATCAGTCATGTTTGCAAAGATGGGTAGATGAGAAACAACGAGGTAATTCATTCACTAAAGTTACGTGCCCTCAATGTAACACAGAATATATTATCGTGTTTCCTAACATGGGTAAGTTGAGATTTTTAAATTCATTTTAATTTTACCTTCTTTGATAAAATTAACAAATCTTTTTAGGTGCCTTAGTGATGCTGTTGGATGCTGTGGACACCACAATTTTCAAAGTATGTCCTTTTGTGGCTGCTGGAGCATTAGCCGGAGCTGTTTATTGGGCGGCTATTACCTACGGTGCTGTTACCATTATGCAGGTTGGTATTCCTTTTTTTTGAATTTTTTTCTGGTTTGCCTATTAATTGAGAAACTTCTTCAATTTTAGGTCTTCGGTCACGAAGAAGGAATAGCTGTGATGGGACAAGCTCACTCGATGTTTTTGATCATTGGTTTACCCGCTATTCCCATCATGTTGATATTTGGCAAAATGGTTCGATGGGAAGAAACTGCTTTATTAATTTTACGAAAATATACACCTAAAATACCTATTTTGAAATATATTTTACCATCGTTTATGTAAGTAATTTTAAATTCATTTTAATGCGCGAAATTACTTAATTAGAAAAATTATTTTTAATAGGTACAACGAAGAACTTGAACCTCCACGTAATTATTACGGTCCACCATCGTTGGCTGATACTATATGCGGTACTCGTGTCTTTTGTAGTGCCTTACTTTTGCCCTCTATCGCTACATTTTTTGGAAAGATTTTGTACGATTCTGTACCATCGAAAATGCAAAGAACCTTATTGGTAAATAATAACTTTCTTTTTCAAGTTTACGATTTACGTAGTTTAATTATTTTATTTGAATTTCAGGGTGGCATCACATTTATTTTAATCAAAGGCCTTTTGAAAATTTATCACAAACAGCAGAAATACGTACAAAAATGTCACCGGAGAATTCTCGATTATACTCCAGATAATATTAATAAAAATCAACCTACATCAACCAAGAAGCAACCGACTAACATTTCATCAGATGCTTCTTCATCCTCATCAGCATATTCGTGTTATTCATCATCACCTACTTCATCTCGCTCATCATCATCGTCGTCATTACAATCACCGTCTGCATCTTCGCAACCTTGTCCGCCTTCTCTTTGAGATGATCATTTTGATGGATTTATTTGTTCGGTGGTGTGTTAATTTCGAAATGAAATTACCTCAAAAATTAATTTTCACGACGACCTACGGTTTTTATTTAATTGATCGATATTCGATAAAAAAAAGTAATTTTTTATTTCTTCAGAAAATCGAATAGAAATTTACTTTTGTAAGAAAAAGAATTTTCACTTTTGTGATAAGTAACGATTTGCTTTGATTATAAATTTAAAAATGAAACTCAAAGCAATCTAAAAAGTAATTGCAAAGGCTGTGGAATTGGACTAAAATTTGATTGGTTCGTATCTGTGTTATGAAAATGTTTTAACTTTAGTTCGCATTATTAATGTGAAATTTGCTTAGTTGCGACTAGTTTTCCCGGTGACTTGTTTTTGCTCTTTTTTTTTTACTAGCTCTAAAATTCATTCATTTTCAACTTTTTTTCCTGTCTACGACGAATTCATTAAGTCGCTAGTAGTATGTATTATACGCGATCCTGACTCAGATTTTTTTCAACGGTTCTCCAACCAAATTTATCTTGTATTCATCTATTGAATAACCAATAAAAACAATTTCAGTTTCTTAACCGTATTTATTTTAATTTTCTCCCTTCAACAACCAATTAAAAGTTTCATCAGTTCATTACCCAGAAAAAATCAAAAAGCAATTTCAAAGATATTGATATTCATTTTTCATCACAATTCAACGCCAAAATTTTCACTTTTTCAATCATTTTTAGTAACTCAGATTTTTAAAAATCAAATCAACGAAAATCAACACCAACAATTCTATCTAAAACTGCATTTGAACCTTGAACTTGCAAAATTAATAATAAAAATTATGTAACTTCTTATCAATACTCGCGGAACTGTTCATTCCACCCTGTGTAATTATTTATCTTTTTGATAAACACATAATATTCCCGGAGATGTCATCTTCACCGCCGGGGGTTGGGGCCGCGCAGCGGCCCAGGGGGCGAACCCCCTAGTAATACATACTACTGTCGCTTACTAGTGTAATTACATCGGTAAGAAAAGCTCATTGACGTTTTTATGTCGCATCGAATTCCGTTGTAAATTGATTTTCTTTTTTAATTTCGAATGTTACCGAATTCAATTTTGTGATTTGAAAAGTATTTCGCGATTCATTTCTTTAGTTTTTTTTATTATTAATATATTTGATATTTCAGCAAAAATATTTGAATTTTTTATAATTGTTTTTTTTTTTCAATATTATATTAATTTATTGAATTTCTCATTCATTTTTTTTTGTAGAAGCAGAAAAATTGTGATAGTTTTAAATCACCGGAAAAATGTTTTCGATGTTTGCGAATGCTAATTTAGGTATTCAAGGTTGAAAAAATAATGTCGAAGATAATTTCAGTCAAATGTACTCTTATCAATTTTTGATTTGTAATATAATTTTTGCGGAAATATATTTCGAAATATTTTGTGTAACTTCTTTTATTCAAATTTATCCATATCGGTGGTTGAAGGAGTTGGATAGAAAGGTTCACGTTAAGTGTTTCAAGCTTATTCAATCAAGATTAATGAATGCGTTGTTTGAGAAAGTTTCTCTTCAGTAATATTCGGATATGAAGATATGCGATTTCATCTAACTTTTGGCATGTTTTATGCATTTTAATGAATGATAAATTTATTTTATGAAAAAAATATGTACAGGTAAAGTACACGAAGATTTAAAGATGAATCTTGATCGTGTTCAGTGTGTACAAAGTAATGATACAAAATTTATTGCGTTTTAAATTACAATGACTAGGCTTTGAAAAATTATAAATTATAAATTCTCATGTAAATACTTTTTTCACGAACAAAAAATAAATTAAGTAATGAAATTTTCTTTGGTGCTGTGGTAAAATACCTACATAAATAACTTATCATTAACATGTACATTTAGGTACATAACATTATAAATTTGATAATTCCAAATTTTTCTACGCAGAATGCTCGTATTAAGAAATAAAAAACAAAATTGATAAGTTAAGTACTGTAAAACATTTCCAATTTGATAATCATTCAAATTGTATTTCTCTCAATGTTGTAAAATCGTATTATTTTCAAAATTTCGATAACCTTGATGAACGTTACGACTATAACTTGTCGTAGTCGTTTGATTCAACTTTTATTTGTGTAAGAATAACTTCAACACAAAAAGTTCGTTCATTCGTGCCTCGTAGGTTATTTACAAAAATTACAAAAAAAGAACAAAGGTTTTCTGTATTTAACTAATTCTGTCATTTTCCTCAGAAAGCAACTCTTCACCTACTCATCGTAAAATTCATCTATTTTGAAACACCTATAATACTTTACAATCAATGGCAAAATTAACCATAGCCTAACTAGACATTTGCGCAGATGTAATTATGTGCGTAACGTTTCATTATCACTTCAAGTTCACGAGTTGTTTTCAGACATAGGACAGCTTGAGTTTTAATTTAATCAAAAACAAGACACATCAAAAACCGAATCAAACCATCGATAGAACTAAGTATCGAAACAAATTCAATTTTGCGTTCAACGCATTACTCAACAAACATAAACATATTTTGAGCAAAAAAAAAAACTTCACATATATCAGCACTGGGAAAATAACGTCAACATCGAAGTACAAAAAATAGAATACTGCGTAACTGAAACAATTATCTTAAGAAAACAACATACCGGCACCAAGAGAACTATGTACTCTCATATGCCGATTTAGATTACCCGACTGCGAAAAACGTAACTGGCATAATTTACATTGGTAGGGTTTTTCACCGGAATGTATTCGTAAATGCTTCGTCAACGTTGAAGAATCTGAAAAAGCCTTTTTACATAAACGACATCTATATGGTCGTTCTCCAGAATGCGTTCTCATGTGCGTAGTAACTGACGATGATTGTGAAAATCTCCTGCCACAGATCGGACATCTGAATGGTTTCTCACCCGAGTGAGTACGCACATGAGCGGTTAAATTGGCCGCTTGACTGAAAGACTTGTTGCAGTCTTCGCACCGATATGGTTTTTCCCCGGAATGCGTCCTAAGGTGAGTTTTCAACGTACTAGGACGAGCGTATGTTTTACCGCAAATTCTGCAAAGGTTGGGTTTTCCTTTTTCGAAATCCATCGTCGGTGTGACTGATTTGCTAGATCTTTTGTTCATTTTCATCAAACATGGCGACGACGATGGCGATTGATAGGTACACGGTTTATTGTACATTTTAAACGGCGATGGCGAAGATGTGCAGAGGAAAGGTTCGGTTATTTGGTGAGCTTTTATGTCAGCTGTGAACGAACACGTTGGTCCTGTGAGGTCGCAGTTGTTATGCGTATTCGGACTGAGTAATCCGTTTGTGTGATAGGCGGGCGATGAATTCGGGGTGAGCGAGGTCCACTGTAACTATCGAGTAGAATTTACACATTGAGTTTTGAACTGTTTATAAAACGTAATGACTGTGTTGACAACACTTACCTGGTGACAGGGTAACTGAGGTTGAATATTATCTACGATAGGAGTTGCCGACGGTGGCGGATACCCGTGCATAGTCATGTTCATACTGACGTTAACGCTCATAGCTGGAAAAAACGATTGACTGGTTGTCCATGTTAATGTATTGTTTCCGCAACCCGGCGACGGTAGACCTTGATCGGGGAATGTATTCATATACTGCGAGTATTGCTGATTGTTGATATTTTCACAAGTATCGGTTTCCGGAGGTATTGCAGAAAACTGTCGGAATGTCTCCCATCAACGACATATTCAAACGTTATCATTATCACGTACATGATATCTACGTTACCTGATGAGGATAAACGGTACATGGAATCGAAGCTGAAGGAACGGTACCGAATGAGCATTGCGACGGGGATTGATAACAATTAGGGGGTGAGCAAGCCGGTGACAGTTGCCCTGGATGTACAATAGCATGCTTCAAAGATAACAGAACGTCTGCCATGTCGTGCGGCTGCTTAATCTCCGTTGATGAATTTTGTTTTGATAACAGACAACCCAAATCGTTTCTGTAATTTTATACATCTCTTGTAATTAATACTCCTTTACATTGAGTTATTAAAAAAACAATGTTCTATGTTGATTAAAATAACGCGTGATGTATTATCGATGGAGTTCTACGATTCGAATTTTTCTTGCGATGGTTTGTTTATGAAGATATGAGAACGAAATATATATTTTTTACGAGTAGCATTTCGATTGTATATTTTTACACGCGTAATCAACAGAGACTAAGAAATTTGTAGATTTTTATCAGAGTGATGTGGTGAACGTCCATGTCCGGTCACCGATTCAACATCCAATTCAGAGATTTGAAGAATTCTGCTTTAAATGTCATTTGAAGAGTTTCCCAAAATGTGAAACAAAGAATCACACACTAAATGGAAATACTGATAATTATGAAACTGATTATTTTATTCAAACATTCATCGATGAATGTAAACAATGGTGGAATATTGATAATCTCGAGATGTTAAGTCATGATGCATTGTTTAGAAGACGCAACTTGACAACTTGGTGATTGCAGATTCGGAAAGTCTGTTAAAGAATTAAACAGACTTTTCCAACAAGTTGATCACGAATTTCTGGAGACGTTTTCATCATAAATTGGTAACTTCGACGAATGTTAGAAATTACAGAAAAGTTGATATATTCATCGAATGAGACACCTGATGCTTTATAGCGTTGAAAGGAACAGAATCTAAGTGAACAGACTCTTGAGTGAAGACATTTCTGTGAAGTTTAGTGGGCAAATTCATGAACAGGAAAAGGCGACGTGCTTGGACTTTGAATTTGTGAATTTGAGAAGAAACACTGCGAATTCGTCATGAAAAAAATCGCCATCATCGGTTCTGATATCGACTGAAATAATCAAACAAGTTTTGAAAGCTTTCTTTTCTGGTTTTTCATTTCACAAAGAATTTTTCGATCGTGAAAAACGATTCGTAAATCTGTGCGTGAATATTGTTGAAATAATATGCTATTTAATTGCGAAGGAATCCCAATTTTAAAGAATATCTGTGGTTCATGTATCATTTCGTGAGTATAAATAAAAGCGTAACTATGCATTTAATAAGTTATTCATGATATATTCGCCATGTATTTATTTTTGAAAAATAATCTGCTGTGCAGCTGGTATCGAAACTTTTCCATTCGATTATTTATAATTCACATGCACATGAAGATTTGAAGCGATATAGACTGATTTTTTAATTTAAAAGAATTAGGTACCTTAATCTATTCTTTTAGTAGGTACCTGTACTTACCTATTTAATAATTTGGAATTGTTCCAATGTTTTGAAAAATTACAATAATTCCATTTTTTATTTTTTTTATTCAAAAAAGTTTCATTTATTATAGAATTTCATAGAAATTTATCATGCAATTCGTATTGTTAAAATTATACAATTTTCAACTTTTTCAAATTAATAAACATATTTTTATCAGTATAAACAATTGTAGAATATGTTTCAATACATCTTTTCAATTCTCTCAAAAAATAATTTTTCTATTTTTGAAAAAATTTTACAAATTTAGCAAAATCAAAATAATGCGAATGAAATAATTGATGTTAATTATCAAGTATTAATTTGAAAAGAGAGTTCATTTACCACTTATAAGATTAAAAAAGGAAAAGGTTATGCAATTTTTCTTGACGATGTGCGTTACGTGAAAACGATCAATCCCCGATTTATCATCAGGTTTCGCTAATTAGATAATAATGTTCCACGAGTGTAAAATAAAATCATTAATGAGAAGTTATTTACATTGTTTTAATGAAGAAATCAAAAATCGAAAAGTTTCATCTTCTCGAAGAATTATCGCAAAAAGCGTTGAAAATCGTTCGAAAATTCATGTAAATTGACATACGCCCTTATCACTTCGTTCTTAATTTTCTATAAACGAATCAATACATAAAATGCGTAAATTTAATTCAAATGCCGAATCATTCCACGAAGCAAACTTGAAATAAAAATAACATCTTATTTCAAAAAAAAAAAAAAAACAGACATTCACAAGCATTCGAATTTCACCAAAAACTAAAATTTCTCTTCCCAAAAAGCATTTAATTTGTAAAAAATTCAATTAAACTTACTTGCACGAATAACTAGAATTACTATTCGGCGTCGTGGAAGAACATGGACTAAATGAGAAAAAGTTTGACGACACCGGGTCCTGTAAATCCAGCGGAGATATGGAAAAGGAGCCCATTTCTTCGGGGCTGAAGTTCCAAACGCACTGTGAAAATTGTGGTTGCGTGGAAGACCCTGATGTCGGAGTAATAGGCGCAGTTCCCACCACGGGATCTTGAAAATCCAACCCATATTGGCTGGAAAGGTTATTTGGAATATAACAACTATCCATTAAAATTAATCTACCTATTTAAATTATTATTTGGATCGTTTTCGAGCAACACGCGTCATTTGTACCTGGAAAATAAAGTCATTTGTTAGGGTGTTTTCTAATTTCATCTACGTCCTGTCATGTGCAATATACAGAAATTCTACTTTGGTGCAAAGGTTATTTTCGAGGTGGTTTGTGGGAATTTTCAGCATAAAAAAAGCCGCTAATACTGTTAATTAATTTTCTTTCGGTTTTTCATTCACCGACGCAATTTTTCATTCTTTTCAAGTTTCACGATGGTTCTTTTGTTTGGAATGTTATCATAATGTTGCTTCGATAGTGAAATTATCTTCGTAAAAATAGTATAACTTGATTGAAAAGAAATTTCCATTGAGAAGGATGTTTATCTTTAAGGAAATTTCTCGTTTAATTTCGTAACTTTAATATTTCCGCTATTTTACAATAAAAATGTATTTTTTGCGTTAAAAAAGCCGCTGTAGATACAAACATCGATTTCAAAATTAATTTTAAAACAGAATTTTAGAAAATTGACAAATTTTAAGCTCAACAATTTTTTGTGACTTGAGGAAAAAATATTTTCAATTTATAAGCAGGTAATTTCATTGCGCAAATTTTCTTCTTCGGTAACAACTTGCATTACATTTCCAGTCGAACGAGACTACTTTTGTCTTTCAAACGTGCATTTATGCAAATTAGCCCAAGTGCCTCAAAATTAATTTATTCAACGATTATTTTGAAATTTCTCGATCGACGATGAAGTGAAAAGATCATCAGTCAATGCTGAGATATCGCTGGAAATTTCCCAAATCTCGAGAAATTCAGGTAAAAAAATAACAATGTGGGAAATACGTAAAATAAAAAGGGAAAAATCCATGAATTTTTGAAAATTTCATCTAAAATTGAAAGTTAATTTTACTTTTTTCTTGAATATTTTTGTTTACTTAATTTTTATCATTCGGAAAAAATACCCATTTTCGTTTTTTATTCGCAATTTGCAAACCAAAAAAAAAGAGAAAAATAAAGAAAATTATTCGCTCATTCTTCATATGGAAAAAAATGATAAATTTTGTTTCTCTTGCTTCTTTCGAGAGGTAAAAATGAATTTTCAATATTCCAACCTCCATTTTTGTAAAAATAACATCGAGATATGTCAGATTATCCGCTTATCTTGCACTTTATGGGCATATCTGCGTAACTAATAAAAAATTTGGACATCTTGTTTGCATTTTCTTCAAAGAAAAATCAAATTTTAAACTCGAACATATCAATACAGTACATTAGTGGCGAACTTTCAACTTTTACAGCCTAATGGAACCAATGAAAAGATACATACACACACAAACACAGCGTTATTGTACTTTTTTGAAATCTTAATGAAAATTATTGATCGTATGATTCTACGATTCAAGAATGAAACGACAAATAACTTTCGTCAAAGGCGGTCTGTTTATTGTTGCCGATTTCACCACCATTGTGTTTTCTTTAAGGGTAAATTCGAACGTCATTTAATGGGGTTACTATGGTAACGACAATTGCAACTTGCTCATTGGTTCATATATACCATCTACTATAATAAATTCCGCCAACCCGCTTCATCTTTATGGCTTCATTCGTTTCCATAAATAGCAATGGAAAATTTTTTTTTTTTTTTTTTTTTTTTTTTCTAATTTTGCCAACAAGAATACAATGAAGATAATTACGTTACAGGTTGAATTTGTTTTTTACATCGAAAGGAAGTCTACCAGAAAACACCTTATTTATATCGAAATTAAAAAAAAAAGAATTTGGTTTTTGTTCAACATTTTTGTTTGAAGCTGTTTCGATTTTTGAGAAAATTATCTATTGGTTTCAAATATACCTATATTTACGCCTGCTTGTGGTTTGTATAATTAAAATGCGAAATATAACGTTTCTCTAACAGCATGAAAAATTATTATTTCGTATTTTTACAGACAGCGAGAAATTATAAAAAATTGGATTGATTAAATTAGAAAAAACATTTTGATAAATAATTTACCTTGGAAAAATTATGTCAAAATTCAACATGGGCGAGAAATTATTTTTCAAGAATGAAAAGACCACTTTGAATAGTTTTATTTGAAAATCAGTAATTAATTTTTCAATTACAACAGCGTCGAGAGTATGAGGAAACCATTTGAACATTTTTATTTCTCGACATTTTTAACTATAATAATCTCCCTTTCCGACGAACATGAATTGTAGCGTTTTTAAGAAAAGATATTTTCAAAATTTGAAAAAATTTATCGTTTTGCGAGCTAATTTGAACAATTTTCTTTAGAATACATGATTCATTCTTTTGGGCAAATTTTCAGTGGCAGATAATTTTTGGAATTTATATATGAGAAATGACATGTTTAGGCTGGTTTATAATTTTTTCAATACAAAATTGGCCTATGTGGTGTATCAAAATATCGCTGAGGAAGGATTAAAGATACCTACAAGTTTGTTTTCGAATCAATCACTATGCCAAAATGATATTTGCTGAATAAACATAATTTTAAAAAGTGCGTAACTTTCAGTATTTGTACTTATTTCAGTTACATCCGCTGTTACATTATTTCGCCCAAAAATAATCTCATGAGATGGAGTACCTCATCAGCAGCAAAAATTACCAAATTATTACAAAACATTACGATTTTTACAAGAAAAACAAAATTCGAAACTTTTCAACGTGAAATTAAAATGAAAGTGCAACGTCGCTCCACATTAAAATCGTTTCATATGGTTTATTTTCAAGCAAGCTACGAATTTTGTTGATTAATTTACTCATATTTTTAACAAGATGTGGAATTTAATCACTTCCAAAAAACTCTTAATTTTTAGACTTACCAACGATTTCAATGAATATGATGATTCTTTATGCACGAATATTTCACATCACAGCATACATCACTTACTTCATCACAATCGCTCGAGAACGAATAAACGAAGAACGATTAATTAAATAAAATCGTCACTTGAAAAGTTCGTCCATCTCGTGTACATAAAGGACAACGATTAGT
Organism: Maconellicoccus hirsutus; assembly: GCA_003261595.1. Classification (NCBI taxonomy): domain Eukaryota; kingdom Metazoa; phylum Arthropoda; class Insecta; order Hemiptera; family Pseudococcidae; genus Maconellicoccus; species Maconellicoccus hirsutus. The sequence continues at coordinate 35,847 of QBDW01001121.1, forward strand.
TGATATGTGTTTACAAAAAGGAACTGATCGGTGTAGTTGGTAATTTAGTACATCTGTTTGAGCGGACATCGTCTGTAGTACACCCCGCCTTTGTTCTTAATATTATGTTACCATTTTAACATAAGACTCAACCCTTTTTAAAGAATGAATACCAATATTGTAATTTACTTTTCTATGCACGAAATTTGTTAAGAATCATTGATTTTACCGAACCACGTTAGGCGTTGACGTAACTAAAACTATGTAAATTTCAAAAGATGAATTTATTTTTTCTTTCAAGTTTGTATTTCAGGTGGTATTCATATTTTATTCGATGAAGATGATTTGTATTAGTTGTATAGAATTTTCAATTATTCATTTCATACCTTCACTAAATCAATCGATTGTTATCAACTTATCTACTTGGTTCAATAATACCTGTGATTTAGGCGTATTTGCTTAAATTTAACACGATGGTACATTTTGCTAATGGCAAAGAAGTATTTTCAAAGGTGTGCTCTGTGTTTACACTTTTTTCTCTTATCAGTTCAAACTTTTTCCCAAGATATTTCCATGAATATGCATGGATTTTGATGAAATTTGTTTTATTAGATAGCTTATGTGATTTTGAAATCCTGGCTGTTGAGATATTTTAAATTAATTAAATGAATTTTGCGTAAATTGGATTTGAACATTGAAATTTTGAATATGAATAAAACCGATTGGAAATAGAATTTTCAAAAAGTCTCAACAGGATCAAAAAGACAATGTAAATCGAAAAAAAAATTGAAAAAAAATTGAAAATTCACTGAGATATTTTGGGAAAACTTTATGACAGGAGCGGGTCGCTGTACATAAGAACGTTCATTATCGTTCATCTGGAACACGTAAACAAAGGATGAATGGTCAATATTCATGAATAGCCTGTCTCGTTCAAAATAATTAATCAGTCGTTTCAGAGCACATCCTTAAAGAATGAGAACCAAATCACAATCGGTAATTAATTGGAGATATGAATTGATCACTTTTATTTTAAAATTTCCATCATAATAGTCAAGTAACGATTACAGGACGATCAAATATTTGTTTCGAATATTATCATAATTTCTAGGAAAAATCGCCGAATAACTGCAACATCGCTTATAATTCACAAATTGATAACGTTATCAGTGAACTTACAAAAGATGATAATTCACTCCTGTGACTTCAATGACGTCAAGATTTAATTTCAAGCGAATGAGTATTACCTACTGTACTAGATATATCAGAATTATTTTTACAAACGAGCATCTAAGATTATTTAAATCATGAAATCGATATAAGAGAAAAATAAAACAAGATGTATGTAGGTGGGAGGTAGGAGGTACCACTAATTCAAATTAGCTATGTACAATAGTACCGCAGAAACCTGTTAGTTGATAAGCTTAATGATACTAAAGATGAAACCTGCAAGATAACAACTTCAAAAGTTGACGAATTCTATGAAAAGAAAACTAAGCGTGTGTAAATTAAAAGGGATGAAAAATCAGTTAAGTAAATACAGGTGTAGGTAGTATCGTCAAACATCGAATCTTCTCATGTGTAAAAATTGTCTCTATGATTGCACAAACCGCAAGCACCACGCTTCACGAATCTTCGCTCTACTGTTTACAAAAGGTGATCATTCATTAAATAATTTCGTTTCTAATCGAGCGGGTGCCTTTTGTTGCTTATTATGTGGTATACGTACACTTACGGTGTCATCATTCATTACAATTAATAACCGCTATGTTGCAGTCATCTTCGCGTTTAAACCTACCTCTCGTATTTGCGTATAGTGCCGCATTTCTATGAAAAAAATATGCAACGTAGTTTACTTTGAATATTTGAATGAACGTTAAGTTGAAAATTTTTCAGCTAAAGATAAGGCTTCTGGAAAATTTTAAGAGCTTTTGCTTTCTCCGGAGTTTTTTCAGGCGCGCTTATCGGGTTTCTTTTAATAAAAGGAAAAATAGAATTTCCAAAATAATTTTAGTCAATTTTAATAATTCTCGGGTTCAAATACGTAGGCTATTCAATAAAATGCCACCTGTGCTCGAGTAATTTGATAGATCACGTTTCTAGTATAATGAAATGGTCATATTATCGATGCTCATTCGGAAGTATACATCCTTTAATTTTTGAACTCGTTATTGACACTTGACAGTTACACTTATTAATTTAATCGGTTAGTAACTGTAGCTTTGATTAATGTTAGTTTGTCGTTATCACGTCTCATATCTTACGGCTTTTCGTGAGTTACTTGGAAATTAATACCGGTACCGCTCAACATGGGAACAAACTTGATATTTTATTCTCATAGTAAAGCGATTTTAATCAAGCTCAGTGAAAATCATAATTAGGTACCTAAGTTGAAGATGAAGACATGCTGCTAAATCAATAGGATAATTAAACTCCTGTACTAAAGTTACTACTTTTAAGTTATATTTTAAGCAACTTTTCAATAGTTCAGCTAGAAATATTTTAGACCAAGCGTTATCTACAACCGTACAACCAGAATTACGCTAATAATTTTGACCATTCCATGAAATAGGTAATCGACAATTGTCGCTATTATTATTTCACAAAGAGCGAAATATTCTACCACGACGTATCCTTATCATTCAAGTCTCTTTGCAATGTTAGTTTTACCAGATGTAAGAAATTTAGTCCTCTATTTGTCTTATATTACAAAGAACTTTATTAAAAAAAAAATATTAATATAACAAATTAATCAACACGAACAACTTCATTATAGGTGGCACGGAAAAACGATCGGTTCCCATGGTATGACCTTAATCTTAGATTGTTGAGATACGACACTCTGAACTTCTGTAAATAGAAGTTATCGACAACTAAGAACTGAACCTTATGGACGTTAATGTACCCTTTTACATTGTTGTTTGACTGCAATTTAAATAACCAGACGAACCAGTTCAGATACGTCAATTCGGAGCATTTGGTGCCTAGTTGAGTGGAAGTAATAACTTACCGGAAATATTCCAAGTTCAACTCTCCATAGGTTCAACTTACCACCTTCTGTTTCTCCACGTCCATGTTTATATCACAAGACATTCGATCCGTGTGGAAAGCCGTTGACACCGTAGTATCTTTTCCTCGAATACCGAATTTCCTCTCGAATGTGCTCATTCCCTTCGTCAATTACACTTCTCCGGGGTGCTCGCCGAATTCATCTTTTTTTCGATCGTTAATGAAAGAGAATACTGCACTATTTGTCGTATGTAAGTGTAACGTGATAGGAATAGATCTTGAGTAAAGGTCATGTCGAACATTTGCTCATTGTTGACGTGTTCTTCGAAATGTATGGAAATTAATCGAAACATACTGTTGAAATCTACCGTGATGCAGATGCTCACGATGAAATTTGTTTCCGTTGAATATTATTCATTTTAAAAAATTTATTTAAAATTAAATTTCATAGGAATAAAAAACCTCTGGAAACATGAAGCTTGCCAAATCTGCGTAAAATTGTTCTATACCGGATATCGTTTCTGACTGAATTTGATAAGGTACAAAACAGAACTGAAAAAGAAATGACGGGTAGGTGAAGTAAAATATAATCGATATTGTACAGAAGAGGATTACGAGTTTCAGTCTCTCAATTTCTTACATTAGAACCACGGTAATTGTAAAGCCGTACAAGTTTTAAACATTTTACCACCATCATCTTTTAATGAGTATAATTTTCAATTTATGCGGCAAATTTAACTTCTTTAAATGAAATTTCTCGATTATTATTTCTATTTTATCGAGATCAAAGATAATTTAAATTTGAAAAATTTATTACGTCCTTACTAATCTATTTCTCACTTTCATGAGCACGTATAATCAGGATCGCATTTGAATCGAAATGTGCTGTCAAAGTTGCCTACTTCAAAGCAATAGGAATGATTTTTCATTTAAAAAAAATATTGCAACATATCCGAATAAAAATTTAAAAAAATATACATATTTAGTCCTAGGAATATGCATCATTTGTGCAATTGAAAAATGATGCTTAAATTTTTTCCAAGTGAATTTTTGTAATTTAAGATTTCAATTAGAATTTTCGCACATTGCATATTTTTTAGGCATTCTAATTAAACCATTCAAAATTGAATTTATAAACGTAAAAGCCAAAATGATCAGTCGTTCATTAACTTCGTTCCTTTACCATCTGTCAAAATAATTTAACCGTTGAGCTAGAGAAAAAAAAGTTAAAATTACAACGATGTGGTTAGAAAATTTCATTTCCAATAGTCACACTCTTCACTGCCCGTGTTGCGGTTCCCCAATGAACGCTAAATATCATATTACCAGTCGTACGGTCGACAACAACCTCCGCACGTGCTGACTTACTGTTACGATTCAGACCTTTTTCTGTTATTTCATATGAACAAAGGGTCATCGTTGAATCAAAGGATGATTAAAATCCAATTAATAAATTGTATACGCGTTTGATAGATAAATACAAGATAGTCTTAACGACATGTAACGGCACGGTGGTCGATTATTATTCATAAAACGTAATCTGATAACGCTCATTGCCAGGAGGATGATCGTGTCCGAATTGAGAAAAAATTGTAAAAAAGAACCGAAACCGAATAGCGAAATATCTTAATTAAAATAAACAAGCAAAAATTACAAAAGACGCATAGAAATTTTCTGTTTTCACTCTGATCTATTACTAAATGGAGTAAGAATTAAATAGAGAAGAAAATAAAGATAAATGGTTCATGAAAGCATAGTTTTCACGTAACTGTCGTAAGACAAAAAGTTCACTTGATTTTTCTCGAAGTTCATGTACCTAAATGTATTGATGATTCAGTAAGATACTCAAGTGGATATTGTCTACGTAGATAATAAAGATGTTTTTCTCTTTATTTTTTCAAATCACATTCTGATTCTAAAAATTATGAATTCTTTTTGAATACTTTAACAATTTCGTTGCGGTACTAGAGTTGAAATGCTTAGGAAAAATATGATTCATTTCTTCATTCCTGTTACATAATTTTTACTCAATGAAATTCATATCGCTATGCTTACGTTGCATATTGTTCTATACTGGTTTATTCAACGAAAAATATTTACAACATTTGATAGACCTTAAATGAGTGTTTCGAGGTATTTGAAATTCATTTTTTGAATGACGTATATTTACATAAAATTAATTATTGCGAAATAAATAGTACGTAGTACGTATATGCCAGTGACAAGTGCATAAGTGTAGTTGAAACAATGAATACACAGCATTCAAGTCCAAAGTGTATTTTTTAACGAATACATTTTTTCGTTTTTTTTAGCCTTTTTTCATTCACTGAAGACTGTTAATACTACATTCAAAAACAAATTTCACCTCGTGAAAATTTTTTCACAAAATTAAAACGACCACAAATGGCATGAACAAGTTTAATCGTACAATAATTTGATTTGTTTCATAACTTCGATAAATAACTTTCTTCAAAATCTAAAAATACTAAACTGAAACAATGTAGTATTTCATAAAAATCCGTAGTCTTTTTAGAAAATAAATGAAATAGTTTTCATGTATAAATTAAATTGCCTCTCGATGAATTTCAACTCCAAATTAAAATAAAATAAAAAAGTGCCATTTTAAATTATTTTTAAGTTTCAACGGTTTCTAAAAAAGTAGTTCCTAGTGTACTTTGTACATATTTACATAGCTGAGCTACCTCACGATAAGTAATTTTTAAATTTCAAAGTTTTGCATTAAATTACACTTTATAGAAATATTTAAAGCAATTATATCAAGAAATTACGATTTAAATGAGTAATTTGGTATAATAATTAGTTAAAGTTGCTAATTATCTGAAAAAAATTTAAATTTCGTAATGAGATAACAAAAAACGTTATGCCGAAAATGGCGGCGGTGACGCTACCAAATGTGTTGTTTTATCAGGGTATTCGTTTCCGAACGCTCCATTTCGTTTATGTTTTTTTCAAGTCCATTATTTTGTTGAAAATACGGATTTTACCGCGTAGCGTTTTACTGTTTTGGAGTTTAAAATTTCTTATATCAATGAATTATAATTTAGCTAAATTGTTTAAAAATTAATTAATTACATGTAAACCATCGTTCGTTGAAATTTTCTCCAAGATTTGTAAAAGGCGTTGATAATTTCTCAGTATTCGACACCATATTCTTCGCAGCTATCATTTATTTTATGAGTTGATTGTGAGTGTTATTTTAGTAATGTTTAATGAATTATTTAAATATTTAATTGTTTCGTCGTTATAGTAGTACAACGTTTTAAGTCAAAAGAATGATATTCCTTTAGTTGTATTCCCGTAGAGGTACGATTACTTGTGATAGGAGATGGAACTGGCGGTAATTTTAACCTGAACTAATTTAGGCTACGATCAACTTCACGATACAAGCTTGGCGTCGGATGGAATAGTTTCATGGTTAAATTCTTTTTACTTTTCGATTTCGTGTTTTCATATCAATTTGTTCTCTTATTAATATGCGGTTACTGATTTCATGGAGTTTGGGTATGTTTGCGTATCTTCGTTGTTGTTTTGGTTATAAAATCTAAATCGGCGATTATTTATCCCCGTGCATATTAATTCATCCGTTGTGTAAATTTTCTCGTTTTAATTGTATGGAATTTCACCGATCTGCGTAGAGATAGTTATTACAAAATTGTAAGTGAATTATGCCTAATAAGATGTTTCTCATTTAATACGCCTATTTGTTTCAGGTTGTAACGCCTTGGTATAATTTACTCGACGAATATGCTTACGTTTCGGAATAACATAATTTGAATATGGAGGAAGAATTAACGGCCACGGAAATACCTAGTGTTTCTGCGGACGATGCTAGCGAGATCGTGGAAGAAGAACCTAAGCTAATTGAATTAAAACCCGTTAGTTACGATGTCGCCGACATGTCGAACGGTAAAACTGAGGTATTTGATAAAATGGACATCGATAATCACAACGTCGATTTCGATCAAGTCGACAAGGACGCTGACGCCGATACCGAAACATCTGCACAATCCGAACACACCGCAGAATCAATCGATACGCCGAAAGAATCTGTGCCAAAGATGAACGGCGTGTTGAAACACTCCGACGGACGTAAATCGACCAAGAAGCCTGTTACGTCGCCTAGTACCACTCCGGGTAAAAGTCGATATGGTCGTATACGTAAACCTAAACTATCCACCGATTTCATATCAGTGGATCGTAAATCGTTCGCTGTCCTAAGTAATACATCGTCTTACGAGCACGTCTACGCCGACGAAACACCTCGTAAACCTACCGCCGCCAAGAAACCTAGGAAATCTTTGGCCAAAAGTACCAAACTCGAATCGCCTAAACAAGATGAAACTCCTAAGAGCTTAACCAAAGAACCAATAGATAAAGTTAGTTATATTACGGAAAGTATTTCCGTTGATATAAAACCCGTTGTTAAATCTAGTTCAAGTAAAACTCCCCCCAAGTCTAAGCCAAACCAACCAAAAGAACCTGAGCCTTCTGTTAGTCCGTTGAATTGTAAAGATACCTTGAAGACGTATTCGCGAAAAGGCGAATCCGCCGTTGCCGGAAATACACCCGAAGAAGAAAATCAAATCGTCAATGTGGACGAAGAAAAACTCTCGCAGATTAATCACGTCGAATTAAGTTGGAAAGTTGGTGACGTGGCTTGGGCTAAAATTGGATGCTACTCGTATTGGCCTAGTATCGTTACCTTAGAATATGGTTCGTCTATTTACGTCAAGTCAGGTTGGATTTTTGTACAATTTCGATAAATTATTTATCACCGGTCGTATTTTATTTCTTATCTTTTGCAGTCGGTAATCGAAGATTAGCCGTTCATGTACAGTTTTTTGGCGACAGGGGTCGCAGAAGTTGGGTGCTTACGAGTAGTTTAATCAAATACCAATCTAAAGAGCAATTTCTCCAATTAAAGGTATAGAGTGTTTCTTTCGACAGCTATTCTCTAGTAGAAGTGAATTTGTCTCTAGCCTAAAATAATAAATTTTACGTTAGGCTAGATTAAATACTAATTTAGGCTACATATTTCCATTATCGCCATGTTGCGAAAATTTCTATCAATTTTCGTGATTTTATTTCTAATCGATGGTTATTTCTCGCAGCAACAATATAAAAAAGACAAAATAAGATTTAAGTATTTCCTAATCAAACCGACGTTTCAAGACTTATGGGAGAAAGCTGTCACCGAAGCTGATACTGTGCTGAAATTACCGCAGTAAGTTCGACTCCCTGAGAGCTACACTTTCGAATACGTAATTTGGTCCACTTACGATGTAGTTTTCTGGCGTCAGAAAATTCTAAAAATCTTTCAATCCGTTTTTCGTAACTTTTAATACGTTAACGTAACGATGATTCCGCAGCGAAGAACGAATACCGTATTACCAAAGCTTATACCCGATTTCGGAGGAATCCTACGCAGCTGAGATGAATTCAACGAAACCAAAACGACCTATAATGCGACGGAAAAAGAACCCCGATGAAAGACGCGGTCGTAAACGTAAAATAATCCCAGACGCTGTGAACACTTCACCGACTAACTTAGTAAGAACACATTTCCTTCGGATTCCAATCAACCAACCTCTATGATAATTTAATTTCCTAGGCTACGAAAAAAATTCGCCAAAACGCCACCGAACCCAAACCCGAAGAGACGTTAGCCGGCGAAGAGTCGAAAAAACGCCGTCAGCCAATCGACGAGCACACGAAGAAGAGACGAGCGTTTATGCGACGCATGAATAAAATCCTCCGTCAGTCGAATACCAACGACTACGCGTCCAAAGGCACCAAAAACGGCGTGAAATTGCAACGCATGAAAAACGCCAAATTCAACAAATTACTGCACAAGGAGAACGAACGTAAGAAACACCTAGAGGCCGGGGCTAGCTCGCCGAATGAGCTCGAAAAGAAGAAAGACATCTCCGTGTATGATTTCGAATCGGACGAAGAAACCGATATATTCATCGGCACGTATAACAGCAGATTCACGCCGCAGCTTTTAGCCAAAATCGAACAAGACAAGGACGAAACGAAGAAATCCGAGTCAAGTACCGAAGAGTCGAGTAACGAGGTAGGCCAGACGTCGCTTAGTAGTAATGAAATCAAAGCCCGTCGATTGTTCGACCAAGACAAACCGCCGAAGAATATCGTCCGGGGACGAGGCAGGCCCGCGATGACGTCCAAATTCAGTAAACTATTCGAGCACCGCAAGGGCCCCAAAGGTGGCGCGAAATTCAAAAACACCGGCCGCTCGCGTCCAAAAGGAGCTCGTGGAAGACCGAAGAAAAAAATGTTGGGTAGTATTGGCGGTAAACCTAATAATCAAGAGGTGGCCTCCGCCAGTCCCGCGAAAGAAATCCACAGAGAAGAGGAAATCGGTGATTTTGAAGTTTTCAAGGAAAAAATGATGGATAAGGTTGACGCCGAGCATCCGCAATTCAACGACGAAGAGATTGACGAGCATATGAAGAAGTTATGGAGTGAATTGGACGATACGGAGAAAGCCACGTACGTATTTCATGCTTTCGCCTTGATAAAAGCGAGATATGTGTTTTTTCTCATTAAATCACTGCAAAATTCAATCACCAACGCGTTAACCTCGAAACACACAAAAAGTAAGGCCTATACTCAAAATAATAATTCATTTTTCCGCAGATATAAACCAGAAAACGAATTCGACATCCACGAAGAACTCGAGGAAACAGTCAACGACGTTGTAGGCGTCGGCGAAGACGACGACGAGACGAAACCGGATGAAAAAAGCCGCAGCAGCTCGCCCTCCAGCGCTCCTAGCGGCTCGCGCCCCAAAAAACTATCCAACCTGTTTACCGGCTACAAAGTCGAGAAGGTTTGTCAGATTTGCGACAAAACCGGCGACACGGTTAAATGCCGAGGCCCCTGTGGTGGTACTTTCCACGTAGAATGCGTCCAAAAACTAGCCAACAGTGTTTCCGCCGCGAAGACGCCTCCGAGAAGAGGTCGTCGTAAGAAATCCTCCATTAAGCCGGATACCTCCAACGACGACGTCGACGTTAACAAACCAAACGAAAGTAACGCGAAAACTAGGAAATCCGCTGGAGCCGGAGATTCCTCCAAAGAAGACGATAAATCCAAAGAAGAGTTTGTTAAACCGATCCTCAGACGGTCACGTCGAGTTGCCCAAGAAAGCGGCGAGAAAATCGAAAACGTTAAAGATGACATCGCCGAAGCCGAGAAATCACATGAGATTAAACCGGAAAAAATGGAAGTTGACGAAGCTCCGGAGGTTACTGAAAATAATCAAAAATCCGACGTCTCGAAGAAACCCGAAAGCGAAACGACATTACCCGAAGATGCAACAGATGATGTGACGAAAAAGGAAACCGATGAAATTGAACCAGAAAAGATGACCGAAACGCCTCCAGATGACGCTACCTCCACTGAACTCGAAACGACTACCGAAGAAAGTGATAAAAAACCTGAAGAATCCGATAAAAAACCCGAAGAATCCGATAAAAAACTCCAAGAATCCGATAAAAAACCCCAAGAATCTGATGAAAAACCCCAAGAATCTGATAAAAAACCCGAAGAATCGACCTCCGCGGAGTCAACAAAGAGCGATCCTTGCGATGCGGCCAAAGACGACGTATCGGACGTGTCATCCGAAAATCAAAGCAATTCCGGCAAATCAGACAAGTCAAACGGTGGCGTCGATTTCCTGTGTAATCTATGCGCCCGAGGAGTCACCTACCCGTGTTTCGCCTGCGGCAAAGACACCCAAGAGAAGACCGGAGAGACCGAACGATTTAGTTGTTATTTACGTAAGCTCATCTGTGATAAATTTCGCTCGATGGAGTCGATTCAATCGAGGTATTTTTTACAGCTACTTGTGCCAAAGTTTTCCACAAAGAGTGCCTTAAATCGTGGCCCCAAGCTACATGGGGCTTGAACAGCGGTAAACAGAAAAACGGTGCTAGTTCCGGTACACCGAAGGAGTCTCTACTGTGTCCTCAGCACTACTGCCATACCTGCATATCCGACAATCCTGCTGTGTTGAAGAACAGACAAAGCCAAGCCAAACTCGTCAGGTGTATTAAATGTCCCACGACGTATCATCAAAGTAAGACCGACAATTTCCAAAAATACGCAGGAAGCGATACGAATAGCGCTCTAAAGTGTACTTTTACAGGTGTCCATTGCATACCAGCCGGATCGCAGTTGTTAACCATGAATCAAATAATTTGTCCACGACATTACGTACCTCCCAAGATGAAATCCACCCACGTCAATACATCGTGGTGTTTCATTTGTTGCATAGGTAACGTTTAAAATACCCATCGAAGGAATTACTCGTCGGAGTATTAACCGCACCATTATTTTAGGCGGCTCGTTAATCTGTTGCGAAGAATGTCCTACATCTTTCCACGCCGAATGTCTGAAATTGAGTCCGGAAGAATACGAAGGTCGATATATCTGCGATGACTGTCAAACCGGCCGGTATCTTTTATACGGTGAAATTGTCTGGGTCAAGTTGGGACATTATAGGTTAGATTTATATAAAATTTAATAATTTTTTACTTCACTCGATGTGCTCTAAACATCTCGCCTTAGATGGTGGCCAGCGTTAATACTATATCCGCAAGAAGTGCCCGAAAATATCTCCAACATGCCGCATCGTCGAGGCGAATTCGTAGTCAGATTTTTTGGATCTCACGATTACAACTGGGTAAACAGAGGACGAGCTTTTGTATATCAAGAAGGAGTACGTTGACGTAATATGCCAATTTTTCCACCAGAAATCGATATAATGTTACCTTTATTTTTCAAGGATTCCGGTAGAAAGAATTGTAACCGGACCGGAGTCGATTTGACTTTCGAGAAAGCCCTTAGAGAAGCCGAAGAAGCCCATCAGAAATTAAAATCCGATAAAGCCCTCAGAGACGAAGAAGCCAAAGTCGGAATGGTACGTTGGTCTCTCAATCGTGTTAGCTTCCTTAATCACAAATTATTCGATCGAATTTACCCAATTTTGCAGAAACCGCCGAGATACACGCGAATCAAAACCAATAAACCAATCGGTAACGTGAGAATCGTCGAGTTGAACACCTCAAATATACCCGAATGCAGATGCGACCCGAATTCCGACAGGCCTTGTGCTCCTGAGTCAGATTGCTTGAATAGGTTCGTATTATTATCGATTTTTTTCTCTTTTTTATCAATTGACCTTGGAAAAAATTGTAAAAATAGTCGGAGACGTATGAATAATTTTCAAAGGAATGATTTCCTCTTTTTTCCATCGTTTCACCCCCCCCTCCCCTAACTACAGCTAAAAAATTACGCCTTGAAATTTGAAAATTTTTATCAAAGGAATTTCTCAAGTTGGTAGAAAAAATGATACGAAATTGAGCACAAATCATGTATTATTAAAAGGGAGAAATTTTGCCGAGTAATTTTTGAATGAGCAATTTTTTCTTTTTTTACTCTTTGCCCACTTCCCCTTCCACCTGGCCACTGCCTTAAGAAAGGTTTCATCACAAAATTTCTCAAGCTGATAAAAAAAATGAATACGAAATTGAGGCATAAATTATTTTCAATTGCAAGATTTCCCCTTTTTTAGAGTGACCTTTTCCCTACCCCTCCACATCTCGCTTCAGCCAAAAAATTACTGTTCCAAACAATTTTATCAAAGAAATTACTCGAGTTAATACGAAAACCTGGCACAAAATTGAGCGTAAATTATTTTTGAGCGCAAAAATTATTTTTTCGAGTGTTTCCTCCTCCCCCTTCCTCTTTTCGCTACTTGACTTCAACTGAAAGATTACTGTCCAAAAAAATTTCGTTAAAGAAATTTTTATAGTTAATATAAAAATTGACAAAATTGAGCGTAAATTATTTTTGAGCGCAAAATTTCTTTTTTCGAGCGTCTCCTCCTCACCACTTGACTTCAACTAAAAAATTATTGTCCAAAAAAATTTCATTAAAGAAATTTCTCGAGTTAATACAAAAAACTGACAAAATTGAGCGTAAATTTTTTTTGAGCGCAAAATTTTGTTTTTCGAGCGTCCCCTTTTCCCTCTCCTCCTTCTCACCGCTCAAATTTAACTAAAAAATTACTGTTTTAAAAAATGCCATTAAAGAAATTTCTCGAGTTAATACAAAAAATTTACAAAATTGAGCGTAAATTATTTTTGAGCGCAAAATTTCTTTTTTCAAGCGTCTCCCCCTCCCCCTCCTCCCCTGGCCTTTCAACTTCAACTAAAAAATTACTGTCCAAAAAAATTTCATGAAAGAAATTTCTTGAGTGGATATAAAAAATTGACAAAATTGAGGTTAAATTATTTTTGAGCGCAAAATTTCTTTTTTTGAGTATTTCCTCCTCCTCGCTTCATCTTCTCGCCGCTCAACTTCAACTAAAAAATTACTGTCCAAAAAATTTCATGAAAGAAATTTCTTGAGTTGATATAAAAAATTGGCAAAATTGAGGCTAAATTATTTTTGAGCGCAAAATTTCTTTTTTCAGTATTTCCTCCTCCTCGCTTCATCTTCTCGCCGCTCAACTTCAACTAAAAAATTACTGTCCAAAAAAATTTCATGAAAGAAATTTCTTGAGTTGATGTAAAAAATGGACAAAATTGAGCGTAAATTATTTTTGATCAAAAAATTTTATTTTTTGAGCGTCTCCCCTCCCCCTTCTTCTCGCCACTTGACTTCAAATAAAAAATTACTGTCCTAAAAAATTTCATGAAAGAAATTTCTTGAGTTAATATAAAAAAATTACAAAATTGAGCATAAATTATTTTTGAGCGCAAATTTTTTTTCGAGCGTCTCCCCCTCCCCCTCTCTTCTTGCCACTTAACATCAACTAAAAAATTTCATGAAAGAAATTTCTTGAGTTAATATTAAAAATCTACAAAATTTAACGTAAATTATTTTTTTGAGCGCAAAGTTTCTTTTTTCGAGTGTCTCTTCCTCCTCTCCTCCCTCAAGATTGTTTTCAAAGTGCATAATTTCCTTTTTTTTTAGACGTTCCCTCCTCCTTCTCACCTACTTCGCTTTAACCAAAAAATTGCCATTTTAAAACGTTTCGTAGAAAAAATTTCTCGAGTTGATTGAAAAAATGATGAAAAATTGAGCATAAATCACGTTTAGAAAATGGGGAAAATTTCCACGAGATGAAAAACTAACTCGACGATGTTTCGGGGAATTGTATTTCCCTTGCGTTCATTCTAATTGCTTTTTTTCTATTTTCAGAATATTATTAGTGGAATGTAACCCTAGAGTGTGCGCAGCCGGCGAACGATGTCTGAACCAAGCGTTCGAAAAACGGGTTTACCCGCCTCTTATACCGTACCGAACGGACAGAAGGGGCTGGGGCCTGAAGACGTTAGTCGAAATAAAAAAAGGTACTGAATGGCCGTCAAAATTGCGGAAAAAATCAACGCGTAATTATAACGAAGTAAATCGATTTTTGTCTAGGCGATTTCATCATCGAATACGTCGGCGAGATGATCGACGAGGAGGAATACAAAAGGAGGGTCAATCATATGCACAAAAATCAAGAAGAAAATTATTACTTTTTGACAATCGACAATAACCGAATGCTGGATGCTGGACCGAAAGGAAACGTGTCGAGGTAATTTCAGCGTGACGAGATAGTCGCTGAAAAAATACGTGAAATAATTCGGGCAATATTGAGAAATGATGTATTTACCTAGATTCATGAACCATTCGTGCGATCCGAATTGCGAAACGCAAAAATGGACGGTGAACGGGGACACCCGTGTGGGCCTATTCGCCGTGAAGGATATCTCGGCTAACGAAGAATTGGTATTTAACTACAATCTTGCCACTTTGGGGAATGAGAAGAAACCATGTTTTTGCGGCTCGGAGAAGTGCTCCGGGTACATAGGCATGAAGGCGCCTAAGGTAATACGTCGTTAATCTTCGATATCCACGTGCTGCGAGTACTAATTCGCTTCTTTTTTTTGGGGGGGCATTTACGCAGAACGGAAACGGTAACGGAAACGAAGAAGAGACGCGTAAACGTTCCAACGAAGAAAACCGCAAACGATCCTCCGAAGACAACAAGGGTAAATTATCGTCGCAAAGAGGCCGCAAGAAAATCAAACGCAAACGTAAACCCCTCGGCAAACGCGTTTCGCCCATGAAAAAACACAAACCCGCTAAACCCGTCGAGTCACCTCGAGACGAAGCTAAAGACGAAGGTGAATCTGCCGAAACACCAAACGATCCTCCATGCGACGCCGCCACCAAACCAGAAGTCGAGCAATCACCTTCGTCCGCGACGAAACCCGACCAAGAAGTATCCGAACCGACCAAAGAGCCTGGGAATTCTGATAACGACGAAACCCTCGTAGCCGAAAATACCGAATCTGCCGAAACCCCCGAACCTGAAGATGACGCTAAACCTGAACCGACCAAGAAATCTGTCAAGATTTCCAAACTGAAGAAAAAAGCCAAAGGGATCCGAGGCAAGAAAACGTTACCGTTGAAGAAACGCGGCAAAGAGAAATTGCTGAAAAGAGGTCGCAAGATTTACGTTAATAGTAAAATGGCTAAATCGGCGAAGAAAAACGTCGAAAATCGAGTGCTCGGCAAACGAGGACGTAAGCCTCATTTAACGGACGAAGACAGAGAACTGGCGTTGTGTAAATCGTTGAAAAAACGAATGCAGAAGAAGTTACGGCTCATGATCGGTATCTCGAAATTAGACGATAAGTGTTGGATGTGCGGTGAAAAGGGCGAGTTGATTTTTTGTGATAATAAGAAATGCCCTAGAGGGTATCACGTGATGTGCGTGAAGAAATTCAAATTACCCAAAGGTTTGTAGTACTTTGTTGGTATGAGACCCTCTTCGAGAGATTTTAATTTCTGGTCTTGCGTTATTTTTCAGGACGTTGGCTTTGTCCTTGGCATTACTGTACCGTATGCAGAAGTAAATGTAAAGTGGTGAAGTGTTCCAGATGCGTTAATTCGTTTTGCAGACTGCACATCGAGAATAATGTTTTTGTTAATTGCGAAGACGATCTTATCTGCAGAGATCATAAATCCGAGTATTTGGTTAGTATAGCTTCCCGAAGGTTCCCTTCTTTTAATATCAGCGCCTAATTTCAATCTGATCTCGTAGGCTGATAAATTACAAGTATTATCGAACGTAAGCGCCGAACTGAACACATCGACGGATAACGACTCGTTGAATTTCACCGACTCGTCGAATCCGCCCATAGAACCGGAATCATTGCTAATACCGTTGAAATTAGCAAAACCCCGCTCTCGACTGCCGAGCGCCGCTAAACTGCGTAAATCGTTCGTGCCTTTTATTAAAATCAAAGAAGAAGCGCTCAGCGACGTCGAAAACGAACCGGAGCCACGAGCGTCGCCGGTGGTCGGCGAAAGTCGAAACGTCGCTAGGAGATCGAGGAAGCCCATTCGACATATCGCCATCGAGAATCAAGGATCTATAGATAACATGAGCATCGACGACTTCATCGAAGTACATCACGTAGATTCGATGGAGGTAACCGATGACGAAAACGATGCCGCGTCCACGGCCTCCAGCGAAGATAAGCCGAATTCGTCTTTCGTCAATTCCACCGAGGAATCCGATGATGATTATTTGGATGTAGAAATGGAAGTCATTAATGACGATAGTAGCTAGAAAGATGTTCTCTTTCATGTCCTACGACCTTTCCTATTTATTTAATTTTCGTTTGTACGATGGTTGCGTTGTAATGTTTGGGAATTTTTATATTTTTTTTTGCTACGTTATGGTTTCATTTCCGTATCTTTGTGCAATGTCGAAATTGTATATTTTTTGGAGCCGATCGTCGTGTAGAGAAATTACAATGGGGAAATTTTGCATTATTTTTATTATGAAAAGGGATTTTTTTACGTGATTGGATGGGTTACATTTCTTTTTTTGAGTTTTCTTTCATAACGCGTAAATAATCGATGACTCGCGACCAAAAACATATACGAGGTGTTCAGTTTTTTTGTAAGTTATTTTTGGAAATTTGATCAGCATTGTTTGGAAATCTTAGTCTTTTTTTTTCATCTTGAACTACGAAAAAGTAATGATCTCGTGTATTTTTTTTTTTACTAGCGAAAGTACTTGGATATGCGTGAAATATTGTCGAATTTGAAGAAAATGGCGCATTCTGTAGATCGTTGATGTTATATTGAAAATTTGTATAGTGAACGTGATATTATTGTAATTCTAAAGGGAATTTCGCGATTTACCTTATATTTTGATATCACCAATTTTTTTGTCTTTTTTAAAAATCATATTTTTGTTTCGTTCTCTGGAAATTGCTGTAAAGCGTTAAGGTATAGTCTGTTGTATATTATATTGTGTATTTGTTACGTATTGTTTTGAAAAATTTTGTAAAAATATATTTTTTTTATCATTTGCCAACTGTTATGCTGCCGAGTTGCAGGTTAATGAACTCTTGTGATGAATTTTCGACAAATTCCCCTCAGGATGGTGGATGCCGAAATGAAGAATATAGCCGTTGAAATTATTACAAGAAGCAACTTGAAAAGAAACGCATCGAGGGAACATTAAATAACTAAAAATCTTTAATAAATTCACAATAATTCAAAAATGGCATACATTTTTCTACATCGGAAGGCAATTCGTCACTACTCTCCCTTTCCCCTTACCATACACAGAATCACCTCAGATTTCTCACTTCTGCACATATCCCAGCAATGACAATGACCCCTGCATTTGGGGAATTTTTGGAACTATACACAGATGCACCTGAAATTTCTCGCTTTTGCACATGTCTCATTAGTGACTCCTCCTTTTGGAGAATTTTTGGAAAAGGGGAATGATAGATGAAATAGAACACGTGGATGATGAGAAAATTTAGCGTCTGTAAAAATATTGATCCCTCCAAAAATGTTTTTTGCACCCCCTCCCCCCATTTTGGGGCTAGTGGGAAAATACCTATTCTATAACCATCTACGAGCGTATAGCAAGATATGCTCAAAATTTGACAAAATTCGGTTCGCTCATTCTGACGTGATTAAAATATGCTCATACAACAAGAAAAGTGAACAACTTTCTCTCCCCCCTCCATGCACACCATTGGCTAAAAAAGCCGAAAGTGCAACATGTCTATAGGAAATTACACGCTTTTCAATTACAGTTATTATGATTTTTCTTCTAACTATCAAATTATCGAAGCTATGGTGAAAAAAGTAAAAAAACGCGATTTTTTCATTTTTTTCAAGTTTTTTTGAGGAGTTTTACGCGGCGCGCTTCAACTCGGCTCCTTATTGTCGTATGGAAATGAAATAAGAGGCATTCGAAAGGAAATTTAACGCTCTTTAATTTTGATAATAACTATTTCGGCCAAAAAAACGATAGTTGAGTTGTTATTTTAAAAAAACCTCACTTGGGTTCATTTAACTCACTTTAGGTACCCCTAGAGGATGAAGTGCTACTCAAATTTGGATCCCCGCTATTCCGAGAGATACTAGGACACTTTTCTGAGAGTCGTCCATTTCTCCCCCCATTTTTTCTGATTTTCCAGGGGGCGGTAAAAGAACTAGACGCCTTTGTACTATTTTGTCTGGTTTCTTTGGAATTTCTTTTTCCAGTATTTTTATTCATTACATTTGTTTCAAGAACAAAACCTCCATAGTAAATCTGAAGAATGTGAAGACTTTTGGATGATAATAATTTACTTTGAGTCCATTGTATAAATAGATATAAATAAAAAATGTTTAATTTAAAACGTTTAAAATGAATTATAAAAATTCAATTAAAATAGTACAAATTCGATATATTGATCACTTTCGTTTTCAAGGCAAACGTTCTTTTCTTTGTTTCTCCAATCGACAAGCATAATCCCAGACGTTTTTCTCGAGTTGTTTGAAACCTCTGCTCAAAGATAGTAACCTAGATTTGAAATTTCATTAGAATTTGAAAGAACAACGAACTTGAGAAAATTTACCGATACCTTGATAGCACCAATAAATTATGTAAATCGTCCACCTTAACTTTGTCATCTTCTCGGCGCATTTTAACAAAATCATCTTGTATTAACTTTAAAAAAAAAAATATTCCAGGGTTAATTTTCTCTTTCTGTGACTAATAACTATTTGAATTTCGAATACCTGTTGCATCGAAGGAGATAAATCGTAATTTATGCTCGAAATGTTATTCAGGTAAACTCGTAATTTCGATAATAACGGATCAGTCATTTTATTCCAAGCTCTACTAAATGCCTCGTTGATGTTATCAACGCAAGATGAATCTGGTTCCATTACCAGTAAACAATCACTCTGTAAAAATACATCATGTAGTTTTCGAAAATTCCGCCATTTAATTATTCCCAAAGTACCGGCAGAAGAGATTTCCCTTCGGAGAAAGTCAGCACCGGAATATCGGTGTAAAAAGGACATGAATAATATTCGAAATTATAATCGAGTTTTTGATTAACGATGATGTTAGCTAAAGCTTGTACATTTCGAACGCCTGAAATTAAAAATAAAAGACTAGTTGAATCTAAATGTAACGAATTTTCAAAATTAATAAAATTAATTACCTTTATCAATTAATCGACCAGAATCCATGCAGGTTTCATCAATTACTAAATGCGTATTGGAAGATAATTGAAGAACTCCGCCAATTAGACGATTTTGATCGTAATCTTTCCTATGAAAAATATGGTAAAATTTCGTAGTTGTTTAAAATCAAATTACACGGACTTACTTTGGAACCATTGTAACGGTATTTAAATGTTGGACATTCATCGGTAAATAATAACTTTTTTCTAATAGATGAGATAACAATTTATATAATTCTTTGACATATTGGGAATTACATAAATGAAAAGGCACGTTGGACAAGTTGAGCGAAAATTTACCCAACGCGAGCGTCTCTTGGCGCGAATATCTGCGAAAAATGACGATTCAATTGACTATTTAGGTTGAATTTTTAAAATAATATCGTACTTAGTGCTTACACTGAGGATATCAAATGACAAATTAAATAATCAGCGGCTAAAGTATCGCCGGCCAAGATATCGGTAAACATGAGCCATAATTCGTCCCGTAATTGTTGAGCGTTTTGGAAAACATGTTCTAAACAATACATCTCGTTATGGCGTAATTATTCGTATTTTTAAAAACAACAGTACGTGTTACCTTTGTGGTATTGTAACATGTTACTGAATGCTGATACATTCGAATTGGTATGAATGACGTGTATTCTCGGCAAAGAACCGAATGCATTGGATTCAAGAGGTTGATCTAAATCGTCGGTTAAATTGCCACCAGCGCCGGTACTAAGGAAACCAATCACTTCGATGACATCGTTGACTTTTAAACTTGATTCTTCGACGTCGTAAAACTGTAAGTATAAAATGTGTAATAACCTCACATATTATAGAATATTTCAACTCACATTCAATAAACAACTTTGGCAGTAATCAGATTCCTCTGGAAGTGGTTTCGGTGACGATATCACGTTCGGAATCGACGAACTTGGAACATCTTCGCTTCTAATGTCGTTCTCGATTGAGGTATTAACGACGTTTTCGGTGGTTAGTTTTTTATTATTATCAACTCTGAAATGAGGTTTTATTAGCGAGATTGATTTTCGAGAAATTGGCATATTTGGTGATATACGTACGAATCTACTTCCATGGTTTCGTCGTTCATGTCATCAGAAAGTTTCCTTTTTTCATTTCTAACATTTACGCTGTCTTGATTATCGACATACTTGAACTGTAATATATTTTAATTTAAAAATAATGCGACAAGGGTTGAAATTGCGACAAATATAGGTTACTTGATGAGTCCATGAATTTAATCCAGGGATTTTTACACAGTGGATTACGTGCTTCTCGTTATGAACATTTTCCACAGAGTTGAGCATCGGTTTTTCATCTACCTGTAAACGTCAATTTGATAAAAAGGGATATTAATTCGTCTAGTAGAACTTCAGTATGCATTTTTACCTCGCAATCAATAAAATCACGGTATTTCCCGCTGCGAATAGTATATGCTCCTGTTTTCGTATTGAGTATTTGACATTTCTCGAAGTAGTACACAGGGTTTAGGGTGTCTTGCACCATGCCTCTGAAACGAACCAGCCTATTTTCGCAAGACGTCAGAGTTTCATCGTTCAGTGCAGGAATCTAATTAAGCAAATCAATAAATCAATATTCTAACGATTTGTAAGGAATAATGTAACGTTATCTGACCTGTCTTATGAAATCAAGCTGAGACAGCAATTGCATGCAGTGTTCTTTATTCTGCTCCCAATAAGGTATGGTGAAATCCTTTACGACCAACATTTTGCATAAATTAAAGATGTTGTGGGGTTTCTACCAAAATTTATAAAAAGAAAATCACCATTTCATCTTTTCATCAAAATTTCAAAACATAGAACATGAAGAAAAATGAAATTATAGTGCAAAATGCGCCAAATTAGGGACTTTGGGTATTTTACATAGAAAAATGAAGGCAGCATATGGTTTGGATTAAGTAGGTTTAGCATTGAAAACCTACTTATTGTTCATTCGATCCTTTGTGAAGCTCAACTAATAATATAGCATCGTTGTGAAAACAGCAATACTTTAATGAACGTTGTAATGAAAAGAAAGACAACTAAGACGTTTTGTTCTGAGATGATTCTGAGGAAAGAATAACGTGTACTTTAATTTTCAACAACTTTACTAAAAGTTTTGAATTTGACTTTGACATTTGAGTGATTCTTTAAAGCAAAATCAAATCTAACGTAATATAACCTCTCTTTGAGGAGGTACCAAGGTCTGAGTGATTTGTTATTGTTATAGCAAAATTGAACTTGACCTGACCATCCTTTGAGGAGGTACTAAGGCCCGAGTGATTTTTTATAGCATAATTGAATCTAACCTAACAATCCTTTGAGGAGGTACCAAGGCCTGAGTGATTTTTTATAGCAAAATGAAACCTAACCCAACCTCTTTTTGAGGAGGTACCAAGGTCTGAGTGATTTCATAAATTGAAAATAATCAAACAGGTACTCCTTGTTCTCTCCTGGAATTAGAGCGCCAAAAGTCTCCTCTTATCACATTAGGAACTCCACTCGGCAACGTTGCCAATATTAAATTACACTTGAGCTTCGCAGGCAATACTAGATATTCTTTACCTCTTTGGATTTTACGATTTATTTCTCTTTTAAAACTTGCAAAAAAATACATGTCAGATTTTTTCATCACAATAGAAAATTTTTAAAACAGAATTCTCTCAAAAAGTAGATTTTTATAACTTGTACGTAACTTTTAAGCAACTTACTTGCACGTAATTCATATTCGCAGCTTTGCATGACTTTAAACTTTCGAAAAACTTGAACCGTATAAACACGTGACCGTTGAATTTCCATTTCTGTTTCATATCACTGCACAAATAGCAGATTATTTATCAGTGAGCGAAATTCGTTCCGAGCGTTTCGTTATGCTAAATTTTACCGAGATGGATTTCGGTTGAATATTAGCTAATAGTTGAACACAGTATTCATTTGTAATTCCATTTTTTCTTATTTAAGGGTTTCATATTTCGTAGTATGTTTATGAATTATTCGGATTACGGGAAAAAAGAATTTCTATCTCAGACGCAAACGTATTTTTTACCTGGGTAAGTAAAAATTGGCGTTTTTTTTCTTATTTATAATAATTCATGGGATATTTTCTTCAATATTTTTAGATACACCGGCCACTGTCCTACTTTGAAATTCCAAATAGGTAAATGTTACGGGTCATCTACGAAGGAAATCATTCAAGTAAGCTTTGAAAATCCCACTCACAAAAATCACAAATTTGCTTGATTTATTATGTGAAATTTTTTTGTAGACTTTGCGTAAAAACGGCGTTCTTCGTGAATGTCCCAAAATCTCTGAAGTCAGTTATCAATTACCTAAGATAGATTTCACACAACGTAAATACATCCTTGGATATACTGGTAATTTGTTTGCCTTAATGTGTTGCAAAGAGTTGATTTGAAGACTTGATAAATTGATCATAATATGTTTCCAATTAATAGGTTATATTCCTGGAATGTATCAACATTATGGCCAATCATTTCGTCAAATAGCTGAGAAATGTGAAACGAAACGTAACATGAAGGCTGTTTCTTTTGATAAGAAACTTCACACTTCAGCAGGCGATCATTATACTAGAAATCTTAATTTAAGGCCGTATTTAAAAACTACACCTGGGTAAGATATTTATATTTCAAATAATTTTTCGCTATTGTGTACTAACCTTGAATTTTTTAAATAGCAAATTAGTCATATATTGAGCTCTGAAATGGACGCATATCGACAGCGCATTCATAAGTTGGATATAAATTTTTGTAACTTTCAATGTTTGAAATGGTTATTTTCATTGCGTGACTTCATGTCATAATTCATGATATAAATGATGATTTTCTAGATTTTTCATAACTACATCGTTGTTTGGAATTTTTAGATCAAGAAAAACATTTCCAGATTTTAGCAAATTGTATACTTTCAACTTTCAATTAGCGATTTAGGAAATTGGTTATTTTTTCACGTTGCTTTTTTGTTTATATTTTCAAAACTTTCGTCGAAATAGATGTAAATTATTTTCAAGATGTTCCTATTTTTAGAATAAGAGTTATTGTTGCAATTACGTCTTCAAAACAGTATTATTTTTTTGTGGCGTTGATAAATTGTTCTGTTGAATGTTAAATTATTTCGTTAATAAAAATATTTTATCACAATGTTCTTACATTTGTAAAATTGAGCTTCAAAAAATTTTACTGGTCGTTGATTTTAATTAATGGAAGAGGAATACATTCCGCTGAGAATCCTCCACCAAGAGTGGCAACTTTTACATTTTCGTTACTCGATTGGCTCGATTCCTTGGATAATTTATCTTTTAGTTTGAATAATTTCTGCTTCTGTAACAAAAAAATAAAATTCTTTTAAATCTAAAAATTCTTACAACGTTGTTGTGACAGCGTAGAAGAATTTTTAATTGTAATTTCAACCTTACATGTGAAAAAAGTCGCTAAAAATAGATCACGCAAGATTGAAATCGAATCGGGTAGAAATATGATTAGAAAATGCGAACTGTATATTTGCACGAATACGAAAACAAATACCAGGAAATTACGTGTTTCTGAAACGATTCCCTTCAAAAACAAATATATTTTCTCGCATCACGAAAATAACATCAATATTTTAGTATTAAAAATCGGTTAAAAATTTATTACAAAAATACAATACGATTATTTTTTTTAAATTAGGTTAAAACATAAATCGAAATAAAAAACCTTAGGAATAAAATCGTATTATTAAAACAAATCATTAACGATGATTTCTAAATATACGAAAATTTTCTCAATTACGAGACGCGCATAAAAAACGTAAAATTTCCATTTAAAATAAAACGATTAAAATTGCAACAAATTAAAATACCGTAAAACTATAACTCCAAATCTTCAAAATTATCGCTAATAGTTTCATCGGAATCTGGAGTATGAGGTAAAAGGGCATGTAACGCTAATCTTTTCTCTTCCATAAGAGCTTCTCTTTGTTCATAAATTAAACCGGTAACATCAGTTAAATCATGTATCAAACATGCCGAAAGTGCTGATCTATTCAAACTCATGTCACTAGCGTGTCTCCATTCGTTTAACTTTTTATCATAACATTCAACATAATGCGTAGTCCCAATACCGTTAAAACCTCCAATAACAATTATAACGTCGTCGATTACTTCAACGGCGAAATTGCTCCTTGGAGATAACATATCCGGGACTGCGCTCCATGTTTCCGTCATCGGATCAAATCTTTCTACAGAACGTAACCTAATCGTTCCGTCGAATCCACCTAAGACGTATATCATTCCGTTGTACGCAATACACGAAACTCCACTGCGTCGGAATAACATCGGAGGTAATAGAGACCACTCGTTTACTTCGGGATCGTAAATTTCAGCGGTATTTAAACATTCGATACCGTTAAATCCTCCGGTGATGTAAATTCTATCGTTTAAGGTGGTCGCATCGGCATCACTACGAGCTACATTCATATTTGGTAAAAGCGTCCATTGATTTGTAATCGGATCGTATTTTTCAGCGGTACTTTGCCTATTGTGGCCATCGTAACCACCCATAGCGTAAATAACGCCATTTAGCACAGCCACGCTGACATAGCATCTACGAGTATTCATAGGAGCGATATTATGCCATTGTTTGGTTTCGAAATCGTAGCATCTACAGGAGTTGAAATATTCGAGTCCGTCGAATCCTCCGATCACGTACATTTTCCCGTCCAATATAGCGCAACCGTGATAAGCTCTAGCTCCTTCGGGATCTAGCATGTATTCCGGTCTCATCCATCGATCAGCTCGGCTATCGTAGCTTTCCACCACAGCAGTTGGTGACCCTATACTCCAGCCACCGACGGCGAAAACGATATCGTGCGGTATCCTAGGCTGGGCGAATTTAGGAGTTTGTACTTCTTCGTTGATAAACTGCAACCGACCGCAATCGCGGAAAAAGTTGTTAACAGATTCTACGATACTTTTGCATTGGTCGTTTTCGCATACGAATGAGTTCTGCGAGACGTTTTGTATGAAAAATGTCTCGTTCATAATACCGAGTCTAATTTTACCTAAAATATACGATATATAATTTCGTCTCTGATCTGGCTTGTGATTTATCCACTTCAAAACAAATTGCCAAACTGGCTCTTCCGTATATACATTTAAATGATTCGAGCTTACAATATTTATAACGTCTTTCAATTCGCATTCTAAAATATCCGTATTTCTGTTCGCGACATCTTGAAAATTCCTCAACGTAAATCGTTCAGCCGCAACGCTCAGAGATGGACATAGATAAGATCTAGCAAATGATAAAATCTCTATACAATTCTCTTCGTCGATTTGTTTCTTTAGAAAATTAATACAAGCTTCTGTAGCGCTATCGATGCATAAATAGTCGCAAACCACGTACATATCAAAAGCGTTATCCATATTTAACTGAAATTTTCTCGTATACGTGTAATTTAGTACTTCCTCCATTAGATCTTTGTTAATCCACGGCAAACGTGTTACTTTGAAATCTAGCTCTGTACTTGTTTCCAAAGGTGTCGTAAACAAAGCACAGAAATATTTACTCGTGCCGGCCAAAATTGCCCGATGAGCCAGGAACGTTTTCCCATCGACGATGATTTTCGCATCGCAGAATTTATTACTAAGACGAAGATCGTTTAGGTTTTTCAACATTTCAGGACTCATCTTGATGGTTTGCCTTCGTTCTCGCAGCCTTTTTTTTTTTACAATTTATTCACGTTAGCTATTCATTAGCGAAAATTTTGTTGATTTTTTTTTTAACATGTAAAATATTACTGAGAAAATTTTTATTAAAAAGATCATTCGGAAGGGTTAAAATTACGGTAATCATGTTTCACGCGATTAATCATAGATAATGATTGCATTGTTTTAATTGAACGCAAATAAAACCATTAATAAATATTTTGTAAACAAATTATGGTAGGTATTTGGTAATAGGAAACGAGAATATTGTTTTTTTTTCTATAATTTAATACCTGTTTGAAAAAATCCTTTTTTATTTCTTCTAATTCTTTGTTCTTCCTTTCTAACTCCATTTTACATTCCATCGAATGTGATTCGTACATGTTCATTTGAACGATTAAATTCTGCAAACGGATGAAATTACAAGAAAGCTAACGTTCAATTGTAAAATTATCAGATTAAATTGCAGAAGAAAATTCATCGCGGTGCCATTTTTCTGAGCGATATGTAATTCTTGCAACACAAATGTTGCACATATTGTCTAATCGATTTTATAACAGGTTTTTTTACCTTAATTTTTCGACTCTTTTCTTCATTTTCTTTCCTCAAGAAATAAAGTTTATTTGTAATTTCCGTTGGGGATACTTTCGAGGTCATATTTTTCAAATTAGTGTAAAGTACTTCTAATTCTTTTAACTGTTGTTCTTTTTCAGCTGCTAATTCTGATTTACTGAGAACTCGTTTTTGGAGTAATTGAATTTTGGTAACTAACTCGAAAGCATTTGGATCAGTTCCCTGGGAAATATTTCAATTTGATTATCGAGATTACGAGTAGAAAACGTGTTGAAAAAGGTCATACCTCTAATTTTCTCCATCGATGAATATTCAACGGATTTTGTAATTCTTCTTCTAAAGCTCTGCATTTCACTTTTTGCTTCGTTAATTCTCGTTCCAAAGCGAATATCTCAGAACGTAGATTCACCACTGATGATAAATTTCGATTCAAAGCTGCTTTATCAGTTCTGAAAAATACGTAGATTTTAATTAATATTTTCACGCAGCAATGCGTATTTTTTTACTTTAGATGTCTTATTTCAGATGTCAACGTATCTATTTCTTCTAAATGTTGTTTGCATTCGAATTCCTGTTTTTCCACCGTTGTTTCCCATAATTTGATTTTAGCATTTAATTGAGCAATTTCTTCATTTTTCTGGAGCACTTGAGTAGAGGCTAATTTATGTTCGCTGATTGTCTGAAGTGTAAATACTTTTGATGAAATTGTTTCCTTCGTGTTATTATTGTTTTATTGGATGAATTACACGGTTTTATACTTGTTGTATTTGTTTATCTTTTTTTTGCAATTCTACGTTCATTTTTTGAATAATACTGTTCAAATTTGACTTAGTATCTTGAAGTTCATTTATAATTTCGTTATTTAACTTGATGGTGTCTTTATAGAAGGCAATCTCAGTGTACAATTTCTCTTTGTCTTGTTCCAATTTTTGTAAGACTTTAAAAAACCACACACGAAGGATGAAACTTCTGTAATCCGGTATGATAAGTATAAGTGTTAAGTATACAGACATACTTGATTTTTCTTTAAGTAGTTCATTCTCCTTTACGCTCACCGAATCCTTTTCTTCGTCGATTTGAGCTTTTAATACTTTAATCGTTTGTTTAAGTTCGATAACTTCTTCCTAAAAAATATAAAACGATAAATATCTCTATCTTGGGTAAACAAAACCGATACTTCATCACTCACTTTAGTCTGAGTTAATCCGTGAGCATACATATTTTTATCATTACGTATATTTTCCAACAAACCACTTTGGTGTTTGTAATTTACATTTAGCTCGTTTAATTGTTTTTTTGTCTCCAATAAATCGGATTCTTTATCGTCTAATTTTTCTTTCATTTCGTCAATTTTATTCTGCAATTCGGAGTTCTTTATTTTTAAACTAAAACAAAATTTGTTCGATTTGAATTCGGATACGATTTTTCGACGAAAAGAAAAGAAACCACGAACCGATCTCTTTCCTTGTCCATATCGGTTATGATGTCGTTTAATTTAGCAATTTCTCTATTCAACTGATTTACTTCAGTTTCGAGTTGTCCTTTCATACGAACTTCAATTTTAAGTATTCTACTTTGTTCGTCGCTTGTCGCTGAAGAAATTAAAATATAGTATAATTATTAAAAAATATTCACACACAAAAAAAACATCCAAAAATCCTTGCCATTAATGCGCTGGAAATTTTTAAATATTAATTCTTTTTCACGTTTTAAATCTTCGGCATTTCTTTTCTCGGTGTCGCACATTTTACGCCAATTTTCTAATTCTTTTTCTAAAACGCCGATACTGATGATGTATTTTTCTTTGTCATTTTGTAAATCTTTCTTGCTAGTTTCTAAAGTTTGTATTCTTTTTTGTAATATTTCTTTAGATTTTGTTAACTTATTTAAATCGCTCAATAACTTGCTGGCATTTTCTTCGTAAATCTAGACCAATCAACTTTTTTTAATTTGAAAAAATCGCAACGAAAATATCATGAAAGATAAGAAAAATACTTTTGTTTGATTTGTAAGTAGAGCGCATTTCTGCATAAGTTCATCCGATATATTCGATTGCGTATTATAGTCACTTTGCAACTTGAGAATTTTTTGAGATAAATGAGTATTATTTTGAGATAGTAATTCGTTGGTCAGCTGAATACAATAAGAAATCATTTGGAGATTTTTAACGAGAGGTACTCAGATAAGTGAATATGAACGTAGATATGCGGTACCTACCTTTTGTTCATTGACTGTACTTTCCAATAATCTGACTTGTTCTTTGGTGTTTTGGAATTGAAATTCAAGACTTTCGTTTTCTTTTTCTTTGATATCGATTTGTTTTTGTTGCTCTTTCAGGCGATTTTCGATATTTTGACGGATCTTTTGTTCCCTCAAAGCTTCGGTAGTTCGTGCCTAAGCAAAATGCATCGAAGTTTTGAAAAGTCGATCAAACGGTGGAAAATATACGTGATGAGATACCTATTATCTACCTCAACATCATTTTTCAATTCTTTGATGTGTTCTTCATAATTTATAATTTTTTTACTCAGTTCATTTATGTTTTCATTGCTTTTGGAAAGTTTTTCTTTTAAGTTGATTATTTCTTTGAATAAATGTTGTTTCTCACGTTCGAACATTTCTTTAGTAGCTGTAATTTCCGATCCTGATACCGCAAACGAGCTACTACCGGAGAAATCAATTATGTAAATAGGTATGTAGATAGGTACACTTGGAAAATCTACGTACTCAGTACTTTTATGAACTCACTCTTGTTTTGTTTCAAAGGCTTGTTCAATTTTATCCACTCCATCGATACCAGTTTTTAGATCCATCTACGAATTCATTATTCTTTATTCATAATCCACTGTCAACTTAAAATCACTCGAAGAATTACTTTTTCTGATTCGTGTTTCTTTAACGACGGTAACGTCTTGGAGGTTTTCAAAGGAGATGGTTTGCCTTCTTTTCGATCATAGAAATCTCTCAGCATTACTTCATTTTTCCTAAGCGTTAAAATGAACGACCACAGCTTTTGTAATTTTTTATCCAAATTGCTAAAGTCTTCGGTGGTGTTGAGCATTTTTAAAATCTACAAATAAGAATTGTCAACAGATGTCGATTTGTGAACGGAAGAAAACATTACATTATTAAAATCTTCCTCCAATGTTGTAAATAAATTATCCGATTCGTAGGTATTTAGTAAGCTTTTCTTTGGAGCCGGTTCTCCAGTATGTGATGGTCTGGCTGATGCCTGCAACATGAATGAATATGTGATTGATGATATTATCTATTGAGAAATATAATTTACCAGGAATTTCAAAGCTGATCTTTGTTTCTGAAGAACTTTCTTCATGATTAAGGTTCAAAATTGTAATTTTATTGCATAAAATTGGTCACTATCATGAAATAACATGAAGATCAGAGTTACCATAGAAACGTGCAAATATCGAATTGCTGTTTCGATATTATTACAAATTTGAAATAATTATTGCTCGATGGCGGCTGTTTTTCCTTCATTTGTTCATTTTCAGCGATAAGATTCGATAATTTTTATCAACTACGTAATATAGAAGTTGGTATATATTTAGGAACTTAGTTTTAGGTAAAGCGGACATCCGATATGATAACTTAATAATCTCATGGCGTGACCATAGCAACACTTTTGTTTATATACAACATTCAAACTAAACATCTGATTTTTGATAAAACGATGGTTCTAATAGATGGCGAATTCTCCGAAGAAAAGCAATTCAAATTTATCATCATTGGGGAACCAGCATGCGGCAAAGTAAGGAATACATTTAAATCTAAGAAACACTTCACTTGTAAAAATTTCTTATATTTAATAGTCGAGTCTGGTATTGAGATATTGTCACGATGAATTTTCCCGACAATATTATCCAACCGTTGGAGTCGATGTATTTCTCAAACGAACACTAGTTGAAACACACAGCGTTCGTTTGGTAATCTGGGATGTAAGCGGAAATGCATTATCGAGTGGATTATTGGATAAATATTTATACGGCGTTCATGTAAGTTCGCAATATCCCGTCTCATCTTCGCTGTGATTTTCAACTCGTTAAATTTCAGGCGGTTTTGCTCACTTTTGATATAACCAATAGCACTAGTTTCGTTGCACTTCCTTCCTGGTATAATGCTGTTTTGAACATAACATCGTCATCGAGCATCGGCAGACCTCTGATTTCAGTTATTGCTAATAAATGTAAATTTAGAAATCATTAATTTTGTTACAATACAATTTCAATTTTGTTATTAGATTTTATGCTTCAGGTGACATCGAACATCAAAGAGCTGTACCGATTGATAAGCAAAGCAAATTTGTCAACGAAAATAGGTTATTTTTACACAGTGTTTCGACAAGAACCGGTGAAAATGTAAGCTTATCTCGACTTTTTTTTCGCTTATTACTTCATTACTGAATTTAAATTTATTTATAGGTTGCTCTGACATTTCAAAGAATAATCGCGTCGTTGTTGGGTATAAAATTATCAAAAGTTGAAATGGAAGCTCATCAAAAAATAGTTAAAGCTGAAGTATTCATAAATCAATCCCATCAACTTAATACTTCTTATCAATCTCCATCTTCAATTTGTACAATACAATAAATCTTTCTTGTAATTTAAACGTTTTTATTTCCATAACACATCAAAGAGAAAAGTTCTACAATACAGAACTGAGGAAGCGTTATCAAAAGCAAAACTTTAACAGAGCTCGTACAAATAAAAGTAAAAATATTGTATAAAAGACTAGAATTCATACAAAAATCACCGTAAAATAGCAAAACAAAATCATTATTACTTAAACGCTTCTAGAAGACACATTTCAACGTAAAAATACATAACACGTATATTACGTAGTTTGAACTAAATTTTAATTGCTTAATAAAATACAAATTGCCTATATCAGTCATTGACTAGAAAAAGACTGTTCACAAGTCATGAGATCCTTCGGTAAACATTAACTCTTAATTTTTTTTACCGTTTATCATTTCAATCGGTCGTGGCGCCCATTCGGTTATATTCACAATATAATGAAGGACGCTGGAAAGACGGCCTAACTTGTTAAAATACGGCTGAACGTAAGTTTCAATCCATTCGGTAACCGTGTATGTATCGTAAATCTCTCTCAGTTCATTTTCCAATCTTTCTCTGGTATAATTCAAGCTCGCCTGGCAATCTTTCACTTTGAAAGATAATTCTTCAACCTGAAAATTACACGTGAAGGAAAAATCAATTCATAAAGATTTCATTTGAATTTTTCAACACACCAATAGAGGATTGAAATATCCATGTTGTAAATTATGTTCGGTTAACCATCCTTTTATGTAATGGCTGTCCAATACTTCGTCAATTTCTTTTCGTAATCGATGAAAAGCCACCATTTCTTGATATAAATCGACGCCCGGAAAATTACACCTTTCAAACATATCGCCTCGTGTGCCACAAGCAATCACGTCTTTTATTTTTTTGGGTAATTCGATCGATGGAAGAGATGATCCTGTATTATAAAAATAGTTAGTATGTTCAACTACTGTTATAACACCACGATTTACCTTTCAAAACCATCATGCTGTTAACCAAAGACGGAATGCTGACAGGTAAAAGTTCACATAAAACAGCGAAATGGTCATATCGTTGCCAACCGGTCAACATAATACCTTTGAATTTTATCAAATGAGAAAATTCCGAGACAATGTGTAACCACGCTTTATGGTTTTCCATATGGACATCTATAAAATTGGAATATTATTTTCTGAAACATTATTCATAATCCAAATTTCGTATCATTCGCTTACTAATCCTCGGTAATAACTGATCAGGCCCTGAAGCGCCTTTGAAACTAGAAGCGATCCAAACGGTTGAGAAAATTTTTGAATATTTATGCCAAAAAGCAACCTGAAATGGAATGGTGACGTCATAATACCACACAACGGGTTCGACTAATTTTCCGAGTTCGAATTTTTCCATACTATCTGTCGGCGTTTGACGTAATTCGTCGTCCCACATAAGTGGAGTGACTCCAGGATACGTTGAACGAATATATCTAAATACGTGAAAAAATTCAACGTAATTATAATTACAAGGCACCGTTAATTGAATTCTTACTTCGCTATTTTTGTAACATGATCAAGAAACAAATCCCTCGAATTCCATCTGTTCGCTGTTTGTCTAGCATTGCATACCGGACAAACTCCTAATTGATAAACTTCGTCGCATCCGATATGAATATATTTCAAGTCGGGATGTAAAGCGATAACTTCGTCTAGCATTCCAGTGATAACATCAAAAGTTCTGTTTTGACTCGGACATATGGACTGTAACAGGAAGGTTTACTTTTATCAATGGTAAATTAAATATCGTTGAAAAATATCAATATTACCTGCGGATATCTGAACACTTCCCTTAAATGAAAAAATTTATAAACCTTGAGAATGAACTCCAAATGACCAAAAGTCTGTATCAACGGAATAACCATCAAGTTATATTTTTTAGCTAATTTTAACAAATGCCTGATATCTTCTTTCGAATAAGTATTAGCGGCGTGAGTAAATCGATTGCTATAAGGAAACACGTCTTCGTATTCGATTAATAATCCGGTGACGTTCAAGGTACTCAATAACGGAAACAAATTGTGGAAATACGATAAAGACGGAGGAGCTCCTTTTAAATCCAAATGAACTATTTTTTCGCCGTTAAAAGCGCCCACTGAAAAGTCTTTGAAAATTTCGTCATTGAGAAAGGTTTCTAAAACAAACATGAAAAACATTTATTCGTCAAAAAACACGAGAAACTCGCATCAACTTACCCATCACGTTGTTTTCAAATGCATTGGCGTCAGCTTTTTGCCTTTGAAATGACGAAAATCTATATTCTTTTTCATTGTAGTCGGAAATGAATCGTTGAATTACGACGAATTTATAGATAATGAGTATGACTATGACTAGTAAAGTAAAAAAAAGCACTTTAACATGACAACGTAAGCGCATATTTTCCATATTACCGGATTTCATTTCATTTCTTAATCATATGGAAAAAATTATTACGAAAAAAATGAGGGGATACGTTAGATTACAACCCTTGAAAATATGCAATGCTTGCCTTTTAATCCAATACTTTTCGGTAATGAATTATCACTGGCTCTTCACTTAAAAATACGAAAAAATTACAATCGTATAGACTTTACATGACTAATTTGGATAATTGCCTTCCAAAAAAATGGCTTTCAAAAACAATCAAAATAGAATAAAATCAAACATAAACATTAAACATGAAATATTATTTTGATATCACTTTGACACTCTTATTGGTTGATTCAAATCAGTGTGACCATAAAAGGAAAATCTTATCAGTGGAACGGTTTTCGTTTTCAACCCCATCGACCTACAAACCTACGCAACGAATAAAAATAACTAAGATTTGATATTTTTCTAGTAATGAAAATATGGCTAAAAAGTACGATCACACTTTGTACGTGGTACATTACATGTACATAATCTACATACATCTCGTAATAAGCCAATGACTAATTGACTATGAATTCAAAAAAATATTACCAAAGAAAAATGATATTCGTTGTTTTGATGGCTCGTAAATTACAATCTTTTCGTCTTCCGATGTTTTTCTTTTACGAATAACGACACCGAAATTAAGTCAAATTATCAGAAATATTTTTTTACCAATGAAAATATTTAATATGTACATGCTATCTGATATTTACACCGCACTACGTATGTACTTGGTTTATACTTATTTGGAAATAATTTTACAATTTTTTTCAATACCTATCTAATATGGATGAAATGAGAAACCCTGTTGCGATACAATTAACATTCCGATGCAGAACAATGAAAATCGAAAAATACCAACGTTCCAGCTTACACTTGAGCATTGAAAGGAAAACAACAAATGAACGAAATAACAAATATTAACTCGAAAGGGTTGTGATAATAATATAATATCAGATTGGTGAAGATAATTAACATATTACAACACGCAACAGGTTTTACTTACCCTTAGTTATGTTTTGAAACAAACGAAATTATTGATTTCTCATTTCCGTCCTTTCATTTTAGTCTACGTAAGATTCTTTTGTTGGAAAAATATCATTCATCTACCTCATGAGTCATGAGAGATGAAATACATTCCTGTTAAAAAATTCACATCTCATTATCAAGCTTGAACTTTCAGTAAGTATATAATACTTACTTCTGCAAAAATCTGCATCACATTGTTTTCCTTTTGCAGGAGAGCTCAAGTTTTACTTTCATTATTGTTCTTTTTTCTTTTTCTTTTTCGTAGTATTAATCCACTTTGCTAAGTATTTAAGTGTACCGAATACTGGACAGATAATTTTTTGCATTTCTGAGTCATTAATTTGCATGCACAACAGAGTGTTCATCAACACATCAACTCCTCTGATGTGAACAGGAAATTCTGCAAGGAATGATGCAGCGTTATTGTCAACGTAAGGAAAGTTAGTGTTGAAAAAGCTATTTGAACGGTAACCTTTACAAAAACAAGAAAAAAACTAGACATCTATAAATAAAAATAAATACCAATAAACCCGTTAAAACATTGTAGCCGTGTCCTGTACAACAATGAGCGTATAGACAATTCGTCGTACCGAATTAATTATTAAAGTATACATACCTAAACATACCCTAAAACGTGTAACACAACTTCTTATAAAATTCCTACGATTCACATCAAAATATGGCTTTCGTTGGTAATGAAATCGTATTTACAACGGCGCAGCATCTCAAAAAAGCTAAATTCATGACAAAAATCTAAACAATTTAAGTCATTGAAATGCAAAACACGATTTTCGTACAAATAATGGAATGAAAAATACACCGATTTCAGCGTAGAGCACAGACCATTGAAAAATGCCAGAAATTTAATCAAAAATAGATCATTGAACTGTACGTTTATTTTACATGCGAGAAGTGTTGCGTTTCCGTAAATGGCATTTCAAAAAGGATCTATGACGTCATTTGAGCAACGGAAAAGAACTGGTTTGTTTTTTTCATGCTTTTTTCAAAGAAGCAATCTATTTAAAGAATTCATAAAAACGTGAAAAAGTTTCCTCATAGCGAGACGATTTTTTAGTAGAAACATTTCACGAGGATTTTTTTCTCATTTGAAAGATCTAAGTACTTTTTGAAACACATGAATTTCCAATAATTTTCATTTTAAAATTTGTTACCAACATGACGAAAATTTGGATTAATCTTATTGAATAAATTTTTCAAAATATTCGCATGCTGACTAAAAACACTTGAAAAATTATACCAAATAGAAGTTTATTGTTATCTATAGCTGAGCGATATAAAACTCATATTCACCGATGTAATAAATCAAAGAGATAAAACGCATTTCCTGCGAAACACCCCATCCATAAAAATTCTCATAATAATAGTTCACCCTTACGATAGTAAAAATTTCTCCAATCTTTCTACGAATCGCAGCCGTAAATAAAAACAACATCGAGATAAGCTAGCAAAGGTTATAAAGTCATTCGGATCGCCACAACGAGTTGAAAATAATAACCAAAACTGCAGACACGCGTTTTCAAAAGTAGACAAGCTTTTGTATTTGGAAATATGACGAAGGAACCGGTAAGCGAAGAATTTAATGAAGTCAGGTGGGCAAACCGGCAATACTCGTCTTGGTATAAATAAATCTTTCCCTTTTTATCAAAGGTTATAAAAAATATTCGAACGGTCCTCGTCTGGGGTGACTACATTGTCTGGACCCCATGGAAAAGGTATAAACGTCACAGGTGAACTGACTCGAACCAGT
The DNA here is from genome assembly GCA_003261595.1 of Maconellicoccus hirsutus. Classification (NCBI taxonomy): domain Eukaryota; kingdom Metazoa; phylum Arthropoda; class Insecta; order Hemiptera; family Pseudococcidae; genus Maconellicoccus; species Maconellicoccus hirsutus. The sequence continues at coordinate 72,523 of QBDW01001121.1, forward strand.
TTACCAGATTAATGGTCTTTGATGGAAATATGTCTGTAATATCGATGGTGTAAAAAAAAACAACCCGAAGGGCGGAACAGAGAAGGGGTTAAATCTCAGCGTCTTTAAACGCGCCGAAGATACAAATTGTTTATTGTGTTTCTTGAGAAGTTATTCGTGGGTTTAGTGTTTTTACATCATGTGGACCAACGTGCGATTTTTATTTCAGGTAAAAATATTTATTTTTAATGATTAATAAGTGATAGAGTAAAATGAATTAATGATTTAAGTAATTTATTATGAAATTTTTAGTGATTTAAATCAAAAAAATTATAGTACGATACTTGATAAAAAAAATTATTTTTAAACAATTCTTTCTTATTAATTTAAAAAATAATGAGCATTTTTTTAAATTTTATTTTATTTTTAAATTGACATCGAGAAAGTAGAAATTTTATTCGATATTTTTTAAAAATAATAGAAATTGTATTTATTTTTTTAGTTGACAATTGGATTATTTATTTCTCAATCTGAAGGATTACTTTTCAATCCTACTTCGGAAATCAGTTCTTCAGGAAGTCCACCGGTAAGAACGTCAATATTATGATTTTTTTTAAAGATTTTTTTTTCAATTTCAATTTTCCATGATTTTTAAACGAGCGAAATATAGAATATAATTTTTTTGAAATAAAAATAATGCAATTTAGAGCAGAAGTGAAGGTTTCCTTCGGACGTCCAAGGTCCACGACAGTGGGCATGATAAAATAAAAGATTTTTGTTGTTGAAAAAAAATTATTTTTTTATTTAATTATTATTTTTTAATTGTTTTATTTTCATCTTCAATTTTAAAAATTAACACGAGTTCATTTATAATTATTCGCTTATTTAGTTAAGTCGATAGGTAGTTGGATATTCCAATTAGGTATTCAAAGTTATAAACAATTTCTTATCAATGTAATATGGAATTTTCCAAAATAATTTCAAAATGTACGATATGTTTTTTGGAAATTTGACTGATACAAAATACTAATCGAAATACCTTTCTACTTCAAACAATAAAAATCGTTCATCAATTCACTGGTACAAATTAAATTCAAATACCTTTTTCCAATCACTTCGTTATTTTCCTTTTTTTAAAAAAATCACTTCATTGTGAAAACGCCAAAAAATCGAATTAATTTATTTACCATTTTGTACAATAACACCCCATCTCAACAATTGCAGATTCCACAGTACAGATTCCACTATTACGTTCGCGATGAAAACACCGGCGATTATAAATCTCAAGAGGAGCATCGCAGCGGAGATAGCGTCACAGGTTCATACATGGTAGGCGAGCCGAACGGCGATCTGAGGATAGTAAAATACACCGCAGACGTTTCAAATGGCTTCAAAGCCGACGTCAACGTACAACCCGGCGCATCTCCCGTCAAACCTAATGTAATCGGATCCAAAAAAGGGGTAGATAGTTTTGGTAATCAACGTACCGGTATTTCGGCACCACCCAAACAACGTAAACCAGCTCGTGGTTTTAATCCGGTGGTTGTAAAGTCATTATCATCTTATACGCAGCTTCCCCAGCAAGTCTCATCGAAGTCCGAATCCACCGTAACGTCTTCTCCTCAATCGGCGTATTCTTATTATCGAGAAGCTTCAACGAATAGTCAAAACTTGTCAATTGCTGATTTCACCACACCTGTTATTCCGCAGAAATCAGTTCAAGTCGAACTCACGTATAAAGATGACACCGTAGTTGAAAAAACCAGCGAAAAAGTTGTGCTGGAGAAAAAGATATCAGATTCGTCAACTGAATCAACAAGTACATCGGAAAACAAAAACTTCAATTTACAATCGTTAACGTATCTCAGTACAGAAACACCAACAAGTAAGATTCCTCTTACTGAAAATCCAACAACTCGAACAACACCTTCGTTATCTAATAATGGTCTATACCAATTTGATAACATGGATATACCTTCATCGGTCATTGAAATCGTAAATCAACAAAAATCAGATTTCAAAAATCGTGCCCACAAAGCTCCAACATATATTCCAGAATCATCAATTCCAACGGTATCTACTGAGCTTCCACTCGCTAAACAAGAACCAACGGAATCAACTCCTAAAACTCAAATCACCACTGAATCTGATTTATACAAGAAAATCAATCTACCTCAACGTCCAATGAGACTCATCGGATTAAGTCCTATCTACATGGATCATAGTCAATTACAAAGTGTAACGGAAAATTTAACATCGCCTTCGCAAGTACCATTAGATCACATAGTCAATATACAATATGCTACGCCATCTCCGTTCCTATCAGGTCCTCTAATGGGCGGACCAGGACCGTTTAGGAATATTCCTCGATATGTATCCGAATTATCCGATACATCGTCCATTTCAACTCCTCCACCGAATAATTTACCTTTAATCAATTCTTTACCTATTTCTGCTCCGATAATATCGCAAGCTGAAACGAAACAAGAAATTAAGCCTTCTGCTCCTCCTGCATATTTACCTTTATGTAATGATTGTCTTTTACCCGCTAATTATATGCCTTATCCTTTGGCCAAGTCTCCGACCGCAAATAATCAAAAACCGTGCGCCACTGAAAACACACCTTATTGGGCACCTTATAAGCCCGGCTTTGCGTATATTCTCATGCCTTCTCAGATTATTAAAAATAATCTAAGTTAGAAACATATCCTCACTAGGATTTCGTTTGATTATTTGTGATTTTTCGTTAAAAACAAAAAATACATATTAAAAGTATTTTAAGTTCGCGTAACTTTTCATAATTACATTTTTAAGCTGCTTATTGAACTTTCATATAAACATTCATGCTTAAGAAATATTTTTAATTTATTTATAATATTTAATTTAAGAACGTAACTTATTTAAAGCTGGGGCGAGCTAACAAGCAATATTAGCATAATAATTTTGTTTTTTGTCTTTAAATCGTGTAAATTTCGTATCATTAGGTATTTGTTTTACAATTTTTCATGTAAAATGTTAATCATAAGGTTTATTCATGTGGTGATTTCTTCGACAAGTTTTTCTATTATCACAGAAAAAATTAAATTTGTTTTTGTAAAATCATAGCAAAAATTATAAACTCTAGAAATTTACGTTTATAAAAATTACACGCTATAATAAATCACATTACATTATTGTATTATTAGAAAGTTGAATACCTATATTTGTAGAACTTGTTAAATGATTTAATATATGTCTATTATAAATTAGTCGCGTGTATTCGATACTTAATTTATTGATAAATATATTGATTTAAAAATAAATTGGTTCTGTTTTGAAAATTTATAAGACAGTTTACTCGAAATTTTCATTTGTGGAGTTTCTGTACCACATTCAAAACTTCGTAGGTTCTTAACAAACTCATTAGTTCTGCTGATGCTCAAATATGAGATCTTTGTATTCACAAGTGAGGTTTCCTTTTGTAAAGAAATCGTCTCAATAAAGTACAAAAGTAAACTTAAGCTTTAATTAAACCTTGGTAGAACGAAAATAACTTGAACTTTGTTAGTTTCGATGAATCGCAGGTAATTTAAGTTAAGGTGAGATTTATAAATTGATGTATAAATGTTACAAAATAACACAAGATAGGTACCTAATTATTGCCTACAGATGTTTATGTAAATTAGTAGCGTATAACTGATAAGAAGATGAATTTCTATAAAAATTATATAGTACATGGTCAGAATCAGTAATTTGCGAATAATTAGATATAGATAATATTATGGTAATAATCAGTGATTGATAAGTAATAAAAAATATCTCGAGGTAAATAATCTTATTAGCGATTCATGAAAATAAGTTAAATATTGTAGGCAGCTAGGCACGTGTTTCTACAATAGTGCGCTATGATTTCAATAATAATTATTTTTCATTACAGCTACAGCATCAAATTTAAGGGTATGTTCTGCACCGATTGATTAATTATTTTGAACGAGACAGACTATTCATAAATATTGACCATTCATCCTTTGTTTACGTGTTTCAGATGAACGATAATGAACGTTCTTGTGTACTGCGACCCGCTCCTGTGTCATAAAGTTTTCTCAAAAAATATCTCAGTCAATTTTCAATTTTTTTTTTCGATTTACATTGTCGATAGCAATCTTTGATCCTGGCTGTTGAGACTTTTTGAAAATTCTATTTCCAATCGGTTTTATTCATGTTCAAAGTTTCAATGTTCAAATCCAATTTACGCAAAATTCATTTAATTAATTTAGAATACCTCAATGGCCAGGATTTCAAAATCACATAAGCTGTTCAATAAAACAAATTTCATCAAAATCCATGCAATATTCATGGAAATATCTTGGGAAAAAGTTTGCACTGATAAGAGAAAAAAGTGTAAACATAGAGTACACCCTTAAGTTCACATTTAATTTTGAATCTTTTAATACCTACCAATCTCATCTCGTAAGGGATTTTTTTAAAATATCAATAATACCGTACCCATGTAATTTAAATTTTAATCCCATCTTCAATTTAAACCCCCTCGAAACAGGCTCAAGTTCTGATTCAGTGAAAAGTCTTGCCATGAATACAAAATGACATCTCGAAGTTCAAACATTACGAAAGGAACGAGAGCATGAAAATTTCGCTCACAATTTATAAAAATTTCCCAACTTTGCATGCACTGAATAAAGAGCCATATATCAAATAAAAACGAGTTGAAAACAAATCGCGTATTTGGTACGATTCGCTATCACGAAATTGTATCAGATGTAAAGTGGAACTTGTTTGGATACGTTCATGTTGGTTGAATCGACGTGTTATTTTTTAAAATAATACGTACTTGAAAATTTATTATACATGATTTAACGATGGCTGATGAAGATTTTGTTATCGGCGGCGTCGAGGGGTAAGAGAAACATTCGTTGTATAAAATTGTCTTCGATTCGATTAATGCAAATTGCACGTGATTTTTCTCTCCCATACTCGATATCCATATTTATCGTCTTGATAAGTAATTACCTAAATTTCGTACTTTTTTTCAGTGGTAGTACAAAAACCATTTGCCATTTGATAAACAGAAACGGAGAATCGATAGCTGAAAGTTCCGGAGCTAGTTCGAATTTATGGGTGAGAGAAATCGTTCAAAATGCACGCATTACATTCAGCTAATATTTTAAAAACTCGACGTAATGTTTGCAGAACATCGGTATCGATAAAACTTGCGATATGATAAACACTCTGGTAAATGAAGCCAAGCAGAAAGTGAAAATTCCTCTAAACAAGCCTTTGCGAACGCTAGTAAGATGTTTTTTCAGAAGACCCGTGATTATAATTTCTAAAATTTCTGTTTATTTAGGGTCTTTGTTTAAGCGGCTTAGAAACTAAGGAAATCATTGAAAAATTAGAATCAGCGTTGAAACAGAAATACCCGCTTTTAAGCGAGAATTATTTCTTGGGCAGCGACACGAAACCTCCGCTTGGCTTGATGGACGATAGCGAACGAGGTATCATTAGTTTCGTACAAGTTGGTCATTTTAATTACGCAATAAACAGAAAACAAACCTGTTTTCAATTCATCAATAGAGTAATGGTAATAATTTTAGCAAATGTTTGCATTTAACCGATTACGTCGTAGATGACGCTTCGATGTTAATGAAATCGAAAATATCAACTCTGTTGACCTCTATTAATATCGAACTCAGGGAACAATTTAAAATGCCTCTGTATTATTTACCGTACCACGAACGGAAACAAGTACTTATTTAATTACGATTTATTGGATTAATTGAATCGACGGATATTATGAACCGATTGAAAAAGCTTTAGCATAGTAGCTTATCAAAAATCCGCATAAGCTGATTAAAATTGTTTTTATTTGCGTTATTCTTAATGGTATTTTTATTATATTTCGGTTTTAATCCGCGCGAGTTATTTGCATTTCGTGCCAAATCAACGTATGAATTTAAATCATTGGTATTTATGCATCTTGCGCAGGTGGAATTGTGCTCATATCAGGCACCGGTTCTAATTGCTTACTTATAAATCCAGACCATAGCGAAGTACAATGCGGCGGATATGGCGATAGATTGGCGGATGAAGCGAGTGGTAAAAATTACGTAATTTCTAGTCATACTTTCTATACGATTTATCGATATTTCTCTCTTGTATCTATCCCAGCGTATTGGATGGTTTTGAAATGTATCAAGATATGTTTAGACGAACGGCACAGATTACATAAACCGCCGTTGAACTACTCGACGCAAAAATGCTGGGAATCCATTCAAAACTATTTCAATATTTCCGCCATGTCAGTCATCATAAATTATTTATATAGCGTAAAAAACCAAACGCACGTAATATTTTTCACGCAATTTCGCAGAACCGATTTAATGCCGTTGTTTTACCACGACTTCAATAAAATGAAAATCGCCAGTTTTTGTAAAATTATCAGCGAATTAGCTCATGGTGGGGATGAGCTAAGTAACCATATAATGGAAGAAAGCGGCATGTACCTCGCTAAATACATCCAAGCGGTTTATCCTGTAGCGCATGAGGTACAACTTGACATGTATTTAATTCTATACACCTCTTGACTTTTTCCTATCTCTCGACAGTCATTGAAAAACACACCTGATGGGATCCGCGTCGTGTGTATCGGCTCAGTGTGGAATAGTTGGGATTTAATGAAGAAAGGATTCGAAAATCAAATACAAGATACATCTGTCTCTTGCGTCGATAAATTAAGTTTAATCTTTATGAAAAAAAGTCCAGCCATCGGAGCGGCGTATTTAGCTGCTTGCGTTATCAACGTCAAAATAACGACCACGTTTGACGAACATTTTCGTATTTTTTATCAGTACACGAGATCGAAATGAAATTGATTTTTTGTGTAATTCTACCTCGTAGTGTTCGTTTTTACATGTTGACAATACCTTTTCAAATGCAATTTGTTATTTTTTCAGTTGAATTGAATTTTGCGATTTATATTTTTTAAGTTATTGAAAATATACTTTTTTATGTCGCGTTTCCAAAACGCCAAAAGTTTTTTTAATTGCGATAATTCTGCGATTTCTTCCGTCGTCGATAATTCTGGAATAGAATTTTTACATCTTCGTATCATTTCGTGTGAAAATAAATTGCAAGTTTTAATATGTGTGATTTGTTTGTTTTTGGTATGTGCTCTTTCGTACTTCGTATTTTTAATCACATTCTTGTGTAATTACATTTCCTTATTACGAATACATTTCGGAGATATTTCAACGAAGCAAACTAGTTAAATGCAGTTACTAATGAGTACATTTTTACCTTCTCGTTCTTCCTTTTACCGTTAAATCAGCAATTAACGACGAAGTTGATCTTATGATGCGTAATTAGTTTAGTTTGAGAATTTGATGGAGGAAAATACGTTCCACTTCCCGAAACCGTTGAATGTTTTGTTTTTATCAGCTGAACGCTCTGAGGTTACGATCAATTTGACCAATATCATAATTTATCAATTGATTACTTCAAAAATTACGAGTCATTTAATAATCTACTGAATTTGGCGACACCATTGATTCAACTGCCATCTCGAAATTTACCCCCGCGAACTCCGTCTCTCTAAACTTAATTACTACGTATTTCCGTGGAAATTGAAAATTTCTCAATTTTTTCTGTAAGGATCTTTTTCTTACAACTATTTTTAATAAGAATACGGGCCAGATTTTCAATTTCCGTCTTAGGAGCCCAGATATCACCACTTGAATTTCCCTCATTAAATGGCGTTTTTTTCCTTTTGCAATCAATTAATCGAAAAAAGCTCCCGTACAGTTCTTCTTAAGGGATTTCCTTCAAATTAAATCAAACTTCAATCGAGTTCGTTCAGTAGTTTTTAGACAAAGTATTGACTACGTGACGCCATTTTTTAGAAAAATCTTACTGATAAGAATGATACGGAATAGCCTTAAGGTGCTTTTTGAAAATACCTTTTATAAAATGTTATTACTTTGTATATTACACTATTTTTCCAATTTTTGTTAATTTAAAAAAAACTTCAATTATACGTTTGAAGCATTCGAAGTACTGCGAATGAGAACAAATAGCCACTGTCGCCACTCACCGGATTCCATTTTTTGACAATACACAAATTCTTGATGCAGGCGATAATCTGCAAGAATCACGAAGTTATGGCGTTTTTGAAAATACGAAAAATTTCCGGCAAATACCACGCAATGATAATTACTCGACGTGCATCAACCATTGTATCTCGTACTGTTAAGTTACAACTGACCACCGATGAAAGTATGTAGTTCGATGCTAATCAAATATTTATTCAGCATCATCGATGAAAATCCGACATTATTTTAACAATTAAGCGTACGAAGTTCACAAAATCAATCATAGATAATCTTATCAAGGGATATTGACGAGTTCTTCGATATCTACTTGATGCTTTTTTCAGCATCATCGATAAACATCAAATATCATTACGTGAAATTGGAACCTCGACGAAAACGTATTTCAAAACTTCGTTAAAATAATCTCCCAATTCACCTATGTTTCTTTTCCCACAGAAAATCCTCAATCATTCGCGCACTATCGAACACCTCCTCGCTCGAAGCACGTTTTTATATTCGGCCATTATCGCAAATAGTACACATTACGTGTTACGACACACCATATAAATACCATATTGTATTAGCTTTATTCAATGGTGCCCAAATCACCCTTCGACACGAAAAAAAACCAACGCATTCTATAACGCAATTTAATCCTATTAAAAAAAAGGAGAAAAAACAACATGTTAATTTATGACTTGAAAGTCGAACGTGTAAAAACCACAAAAACAAAAATTCTCCTAATTCATCGCGGGTATCCCCGGCTCATTAGTTATAAAAAAATCGGTTAAACAATAAAAAGAATATAAACTTCGAACAAACGAAAATAGAACCTCTTAAATTACACGAAAAAAAAAACGAACCTTATACATCGAATTTTTAAAATATAAAAAGGTACAAAAGTTACAGAAGAAATAAGAAAAAAAACCGTGATATGGGCAAAATGCGATTAAACGAGCACCGGTTGGCAAACAACTTCGTTGATGGCCGTTTGGCTGACAACATCGCTGATCACCGGTACCGATGTATTCGTATCCAACGTGATGGTCGCGCTGGTCATTGTATTCACATCGGCGTTCGATTCCTCTCCGCTATTCGACTCGGATTCGGATTTCTTTGGTTTGGCCGCTTCGATAACCAAAGCTTTTTTATTTTTCGGAGGTAACGGTAATCCTTCCAAAGCGTTTATCACATCTTCCACAGCCAACGGTTTATTCTCCTTCGATGCCGCCTTAACAAAATGTAGGAACGCGAAACCCCTGTATCCCCTCCACGTGATATCCCTACGTGAAAACAACCATAAAAACGCATTAGTTCATAAACACGTAACATTTCGCAATTAAACGGTGCAAAAATATAACGCAAGCGGTGCAAAAATGATTTCAAATTTCCATCGCCAAAGAAGCAAATCGTATTAAGGACCACTGAACAAAGGAAAGAACGTGTGTATGCATCGAGGAGAACGTTTTTTCCATTTTACTTTCGTGCGTTGGTGGCTTGGGCAGTAAAGAAAAACAGAATTTCCATCATAATTGCGCCGATATTATTTTTTTCTAATTTCGATTTTTTTTTCTCCATTTTCTCCGAACGTACGAGGTTCTAACAAATTCAACTATACCTTGGTTTAATGCCTCTTTCGTTTAAGGCGCTTTTCAAATCGCGAACGCGCACTCCCGTGCCAATGTTTTTAACACGAAGGCTAAATTCGATCGGCGCTCTTTTACGTTTAATGAACGGACGACTACCTCTAACGTTCTTATCGACCGTTTGTACTTCAACAGACTGAAACAATGAACAAGGATATATACCTTCAAAAAATCAGGAACTGGAAGGATCTACAGGATGAAGACATTACGATGCAACGCAACGTTCATTGTCGCTGTAAGCCTGACAAAAGCGAGACGAAATTTTCACTTTCGATATTCTCGAATTTTCGCGCACTTTTTTCATCCAATCATTTAAAAAGATAACCGATTATTTTCCAGAAATAACACGAGCAAATGATAGAATTACTTTTAAAGCATTAATAAAAATCAAAGATTTACACCAACGCGAAATGGATAAATTAAAAAAAAAAATGGAAAACAGTGCAACTCATTTACAGTGCAAAAAAAAACATGCAAATCACTTAGAAAATGGTGAAATTATACAAGAGCTTAATACATTTGCCATTTTTAATTAATTTTCGACTTTCTTCCTACACTTCTCCCCTCTCTTCATAGACATCATTTTTGAGTTTCTGATGTAATATCTAAAAACCGATTACAAAAGCTTTTTTTTTTTAAATTAAAAAGTATCTCCTAATCTGGGATTTTTTTGATTTTTATTTAAAAATAAAAAAAATACGATGCAACGAAATAATCACCATTTTTGGGCGTTGTAATAATTTCCAAAATGCAAAAATTGAGTATGACTCAAAACCAATAAATTATAAAATTTATTTTCAATTTTGGCAAAAAATCAAAAAAAAAAAAATGAAAATGATCAATTTTCAAATTTTAATTGAAATTAAAAACTTTTATTTTTTTTTATTAAAAAATGTCTCCAAATCTATAATTTTTTAAATTTAAAAATCAAAAAATAATTTGCAGAATTCTTTTTTTAAGTGTACTATTGAATTTCAAAATTTTTAAATACTTATAAATTACAAAAAAAAACGTACAAAACAACAAAGCAACAAAATGTTAATTTTGGTAAAAATTAAAAAAACATTAAAACGTTCAATTTCAAAATTTTAATAGAAGACAAAAAAATTACTTATATTTTTCATTAAAAAATGTCTCCTAATCTACAACTGTTTTAATTTACTCAAAAACCAAAAAAAAGTTGATTCTTTTTTTTACGTGTATTGTTGAAATTTTAAAATTTTTCTAATATTTTTTAGATTGTTTCAAAAAAAGTACAGAACAATGGAACTAAACGGTCGTCATTTCTGGGTTTTGGACTAATTCCCGAAATGCCAAAAAAATAGTAGATTCAAATTCAACAAGTTATAAAAATTATTTTCAATTTTGGCAAAAATTCAAAAAAAATTAAAATCAATTTTCAAATTTTAATTAAAATTTTTTTTTTTTCATTAAAAAACATCTCCTAATCTATAATTTCTAGAAATTTAAAAATCAAAAAATAATTGTTTGGATTCTTTTTTTTCAAGTGTACTGTTGAATTTCAAAATTTTTAAATACTTTTAAACTACAAAAAAACGTACAAAACAACAAAGCAACAAAATGTTAATTTAGGTAAAAATTTAAAAAAAATTAAAAGTTCAATTTCAAAATTTTAATTTAAATTAAAAAATAATTCACTTTTTTTTTATTAAAAAATGTCTCCTAATCTACAATTTTTTTAGTTTAATCAAAAAACAAAAAAAAAGTGATTATTCTTTTTTTTTTACGTGTATCGTTAAAATTTAAAGATTTTTTTAAAAAAAGTACAAAACAGTGGAACTAAATAGTCGTCATTTCTGGGTTTTGGACTAATTCCCGAAATTCCGAAAAAATAGCAGATTCAAATTCAACAAGTTATAAAAATTGTTTTCAATTTTAGCAAAAATTCAAAAAAAAAAAACGAAATCATCAAATCTAGGTTGAAATCAAAAAAACTTTTTCTCTTTGATTTTGCATTTCGCTAAAAACCATAATTCGCTATTTTCTTCGTGATAAGGCACCTTTCATGCTACACAAATTTAACACAAGATGGCGGACAGGAAATACGGCCATAAGATTACAAAACTTCTTCAACCTATCTTCGACGCCATCCCCTTCAAAGTAAAAATTTCAAATCGCTTTTGTCACATTAAAAAAAGAACACAGGCTGGTTTTGCGTTCAATACTTGAAAAGACAAAAAGGATTCGATCGGAATTCGATAATTGAACATAAATGATGAAATTAACAAAAGAAAAAAAAACTTGATAAAATTAGCAAATCCATGCTGCCAAGTTACTGAAAGCAATACCAGCAAACCGCGTTAATAAAACACTTGACAAGGAAAATATCACGAGTAATCTCGCGTCATAAGCTAATAAGCCAGTGAAAATCTTACTTGATAAAAAACGCGGTGCGTTCATGAAAACCGACATACCTTAGTCATAGAATTAGGCTGGCGACTATCACTATGTTGACGATTCATACGAGGTCCTTGGGACCGGCTCATATTCCTCGGAGCATTGGCCATTTGTCCATTCCCTTGTCTATTTTGTCTCATCGGCGCTCGGTTATTCATTTGTTTCATACCATACGGAACCTGGTAATAATTACGTCGGGATTGTCCGTCGTAACGGCGTCCGTCTTGGGCAGGAGCATCGTAACGACGTCCGTCATGTGCCGGAGCATCGTAACGACGTCCGTCATTCGGTGCGTCATATCGTCGTCCTTCAGCGGCATCGTAACGTCTTGGTTCATTCGGCCCGTCGTATCTTCTGCCTTCGTTCGGTCCGTCGTAACGTCGTCCTTCGTTGTGAGGCGCGTCGTAACGACGCCCGTCATGGACCGCTCCGTCGTAGCGTCGGCCGTCGTAATCACGTACGCGGTTTTGATTCGGCGAGTATCTTCGCGATCTGTTATAAAATGGCGCCGGAGCGGTGGCTAATTTACTGTCGCGGATCGGGTCGCCGGTCGAGCGGCTGTAGTTGTTGAAACGGCGACGTCTCATGAAACGCTTCTTAAATACTGATTCGGCCGGATATGCTTTCTCTTCGACGTCCGAGTCAACCTCTTTCAATATACATTCGGCGCCGTCGCTGTAAAATCGACGCGTTAATCAATGACAAACCTCGATTGCATTTTTTACCTACTTCATTTCTTGTTCGCGCAGCTTCTGTAAGATCGGAATCTCCAAGATACGACGGTTCGATAGGATACTCCAAATTATACCTTTGGGTCGAGCTAGACGATCGGCGACCTCGATTATCTGCGTCGGAGTCACGATCCAGTCAACCGGTACGTCATGTTCTTTGAATAATTCTTCCGGTAATTCCTCAAATACCTTTAAATCGAGATCGAGGTTATTCCAAATATTCGCCGTATCAAAATAAATCACCAACTAACCTGATCGTCGTGAACAGTCGTCACAATTACCGTGTTTTCGTTAATCGCGTTCATTTTCGTCAACATGGCGAATTCCAAATCCGCAAATCCTTCTCCTTTACCGATCCGATGACCTGTCGAGGAAAAATTTGGTCAATATTTTAAAAATACCATTTTTCAAGCAATTCAACGAAAATTCGAAAAAAACCTCCCTCCTCCTCTCAAAGAGGAATTAACCTTAGACAGCGACAGCGAATGAATACATATGCAGTAAAAATTGCTCTGAGAGGAGGGAGGGTTTTTTCGAATTTTCGCTGAAATTTGGATGAAATATTTCAAAAATTTATGATTATATGATTTTTATACTTCCATGATGATGAATTTTGGAAAAGTGACAATCTTTAGAAATTTTTTTCTCAAAAACAAGAAAGAACAGCGTCACAATATTTTGATATGTTGTTTGTTGTGAAAAGAAGTATAATTGAGAATTTTTTCAAAATTTTAGCTCACGAGCTTCGTATTTTTTCGGCAATTTGAAACTTTTAAATAACTTTTTTATCGTTAATGCAAGTGGCAACACTGATTTTGCCACCATAGGTGAATTACCCTTTGATAGTAAAACAAAATGGAAAAAGGTCACAACCGGAGTCATTCGCATCACATGTTTTCAAATATCCGCCATCTTGGAAAATTTCAAACCTCCATAACTCCGGATAGAAAAATTATAGAGATCTCTACTTTGCACCATTCGTCATCGTTTGATGACCTCTACACACGTGCAAAATAAAATAAAAAAATCCATGACCCAAAGTTACAATTTTGTCTGAGTTGACATGAAATAACCCACAAGGTATTTTTATTTTTAAATTCGTTTTTAAAATTTCATTAAAGTTGATTTTATTTTCGTAATTTTTCATTTTTTTTAATTTATGCAATTTCATTAATTGGATACGTTTCCTCTTTTTTTTTTTTTATTTTTGCAAATAATATTCGAAATTTTCAAGTTTGCATTTCCCAATAATTTAGTAACATAATTAAAATACTTGAGGAAGGGGTGAAGGGGGGCACACTCTATTATACATTTTTATCAAGTTTCATTAACAAACTTGAAAGAAAAAATTACTCATTAATGAGAAAACTAAATATTATTCACGTTAATTCACCGTTCGTTACTTGTTCATTTTTAGACATATTTTTCCTATCACTAGATTTCAAGAATTACCTCGAATAATAAATTAATTGATAAAAATGTGGTCGTTTAAATAAGGAAAAATTGTCACTTTTGTTTATAACGATCGGAAAATGAAATTGGATTATTTTCGTGTGAAGTTCACATAAAGGAATAATCTGACGAAAAGCGATTTGTGTGTAATTAATAAAACACGACGATGATTAATCGCATTAACCAGATAAAACACACGTTTATACATTTCACTCCAAGGTTACCTTTTTTATCGACAGCGACTGAACCTAATACAACCATATCGATGGTGACTTTATCATCCAAGCTGAATGGTTTACTCCACTTTTTCATGCCGAATCTCTGACTGGCTTGTTGAAGTTGATACTTGGAAGCATCGGTTGGAGGTACAACAGCTTGGAATAGACCATCGTGTAGACGCGGAATCGGCACCAATAAACGTTTTCCGTGCTGAAAAGACACGAAGTAGTGTAAATAAATGGAAACCGGTAATAAATCGTGTAGAAATTCGATATATTATCTGGATTACCTCTAAAATATGAAAACGAACCATCTCCTGAGCCTTATCGGGATTCACCTTGATTGTTTTACAACCCTTGAACACTTTAGAAGCGGCGAGTTTTTCGGCGGCTTGATGAGCACCTTTGAAATTAGGAATACGACCTTTGCAGGGTCGCGGAAACAATACTAAATCTTCGGATTCCAATTTATTCCAAACTTTCGAACGATACGATTGCTTTGATATTTCGTCTTCGGCGGCGTTTTCCGTCTCAGCGGGTTCATCGGTCAATTTAGCGGTTTCGGCGCTGCAATCGGCGTTTTCCGTATCGGTGGCGCTAACGTCGGATGATTTCTTGGGTGTGGATGCGTTATTGGTTGTATTTTCAGCCGAGTCGGTTTCAGGTTCTTCTTTAACTTCATCTTTGATTTCAGGTTCGGTATGTTGAGTTTTCGGTTCGGTTTCAACGGTTTCCGTTTTGATTACCGTTAATGTTACGCCACTCGAGGGTAAATGCTGAGTGAAGTTTTCGTAATTTTCTAACTTGTCCGGTTTCGCTTCGACGAAGGCGCTTTCGCCGGCGGATTCCTTCTCTGGTTTGTCGGTAACCGCGCTGTCACCGGAGGCGTGTTTTTGTTCGGCCGCCATCGAATCGAGGTTCTGCTCCGAAATGGGTTTCTCGGCGAGTTTACACAATTCGGAGACGTCGCCGTTTGACAGCGAAGTTCCTTCGTCGGGTTTCGATTCGGGTTCGGTTTCGGTTGTATTCGTTTCCGATGCTGGTTCCGATGGTTTGGCTTCGGCGGTGTTCGTAACTACGAGGAATTTCAAATTAGAAAGAGCCCGGTGATTATATCTAATGTAGACTTACCTTCGTTGGGGTTATCTAAAGGTACTATTTCACCGATACCGTTTTTAAGCGATGGAACAGCGATATCTCCTTGCGAATTACTTTTATCCAACGGTGGTTTACCGGTATTCAAAAGGCTTTTGGTCGTTTTGCTTGGCGGGGTGATTGATTTCGCCGACGGAGAACGAGCCACTTTCGGCGGACTGGAATCCATTTTATTTTTGATTGAAGTCTTCCCGGGTTCTGTTGCCTTTGAAATCGGTGATTTTGAACTCAACTTCGATGGCGGAGATTTCAACGGTGATTTCGCGACAGCTTTGTCCGCCGGTCCGTTACTCGGAGATAAAACTTTTTGCGTACCTAGTTGAAACATCACGTTAGAATACCTCGAAAAATGCTATTTTGCGTTTTCGATACGCCGATGTTCATAATATACAACGATTTCGACATCTCGATCGAGCCATCGACATGCACCACGTTGCAGGCACTAATTAAAACTACACTAAACTTACTCTTTTTCAAGTCACTTCCTTTGGGCGACAACGAAGACATGTTTTGAAATAATAATTATTTAAAATCAATTAAAAAATCCAGATAAAAGCGTCCGAAATTTTAAAACTCAGTACTCGAAACGTTATAAAACTCTACTAAAATAAACTACATCAAGAGCGAACAGGAATCAAGTTAAGTCTAGTCCAAGTAGATAAAATGTACAAGACGAGATATGCGATAGCTTCTTTGTTGGGAAATTCCGTTTCAACAATAGGACTTTTTTCAATAGGAATGGGGCGAAGTACATTTGATTGTTTAACCATAGAAGAGTAACGATGCGTACGTCAAGTATATCTTTCCAGTAACATTGTTCTTAATGTTTGACCGATGTGCGAACTTTTCATAGTACACCGCTAGAGACGAAATGTGCAAAAATACGCAATAATTGACATTATTCCAAATACGTCAAACCATGAGTTGCGTTAAAAATTGAAACAAAAGCGAATCATTTTAAATCATTTTCAAATCATATTCCCCATAGAAAATCTAAATCGAGATATTTTACAGAATTTCTTTGAAATCATGTCGTATACCTCGAGTTGAAAAAACGCATTTTAGGAGCCATTTTTTTCTACGTGCCAAGTACCTCTCGTGATAACTTTCTATTTTTATTCCACAAGCGTTGTCGTTATTACGACTACATAAATGCATTATCGTAAATACTCACCTGAAACAATGTCTTCCTTTGAAATTAACTTGAATATTATTTTCACGCATTAATCGAGAATGTTGTTCATTTATAACAATTTCTGGGACCTCTTTTCGAAAGCGTTCCAAATTTCTGGAAATTATCAGCTGATAATAACTTGCTTCGGACCGGTAACGAATTAATCGACCAATCAGAGCACGAGAAAAGGAGAAAGAAATTTTTATTCAGAAATTTCCTTCTGTATAACCAGTAATTTACCGTATTTACGAAGTAATTACTTCGTATTTATTGTTCTGTTTTGTAATTTTTTTGTTAGCGAATTTATTTATTCTTTTTCAATTAAAAAAATTTATTATAAAAATGCAAACGAACAATTTCTGCTAGTATGTATCTTTCTGAAGCAGATTTGTTGGTTCATTGATCTTGATAGTTGATAGAAAAAATAATTCAACTTCTTTGATAATGAAGCAAAATGATAAAGAATTCAAGATAAATGAGAGATGAATTTACTTCAGCATTGAATAGAAATCTTGACCTGAAACGATGAATTCGATATCGATATGATCAGACTTTCCTACATATTACATATATGTACATTACATATCACCCATGAAGTTATACAAAATTATATATTATATATACGTATAATCTACTGACTGCGCTGTTTTCAAAAAAAATTTACTAGTTCTGGTTCAGCTATTACCTAATATGTACCTAATCTACATAGTACATACACATTACAATGATACTCTTCCTGCGAAAAATAATTTAAATTCTTTTGAACAGATATATGTATGTACATATATATATAAATTCATGTTCAAGCTAAAAATACTTCGAATCCGAATTCACTGTTAATTTTTTCATTCATAATCATCTCATAAACCGATTAATATTGAAGAGTGGCAATGATTTCTCACACTTGTTTCTACGTTTTTTTCAACTCAAATAAAAAGAACTATTCGATAGCTCGATTAAACCTGCAAAGTACATTTAAACAACATTTTTGTTACAATTACTTCTAAAGAATCATCGCTAACAATATAAAGTTAGGTACTCGTAAACTTTTCTTGAACACGAAAAATCATCTCTCGTTTATCAAAACAAACCTTTTTTTAATAAATCGTAAAACGAATTTTACTTTACGAAAATTGACAAAATATTAATGTCGTTTTGTACATTTCTTGTAAAGATATAATATTATGAAATTTATTTTGCTTGGCAAATAATCTCGTTTTGATTGAATTTCTTTCAGTTGATTATCATTACGCAAATGCTCGTGAAAGGAAACAGAAACAATAAAATTGAACCGTGCTCGAAAACGAAATAATTCAAAATGTATGCTAAATACGGTAAAAAACATTGTAGAAGTAAAAAATCCGAATCCGATGCGGATCCATCGAAAGAAAAAGACAAAAAAAGCGACGAAGACGACGATGACGAAGAAGAATTTGATCCTGAATACAGGAAAGGATCCGCTTCGATGCACGATGAAGACGAAGATGATTTCAGAAAAGGTACTGGTTCTTCAAGACGAAACGAAGATTATAGAAAAGAAACCGCCGTACCGAGGGACGATGAAGTTGAAGGGTTTCCACCTACTGAAGAAAGAAAGGGATCTGCTTCGCCGAGGAATGACGACGACGTCGATGATTTCAGAAAAGGGACTGGATCTTCGAGGAGAACCGAAGATTTTAGAAAAAATACCGCAGTTCCGAGAGACGACGAGATTGAAGGATTACCCGCAACCGAATCAGCAGCAGATGACGAAAACGCCGATGAAAGCGCAACCAACGAAGGCTTCAACGACGAAACCGGCGAAGGTGCGGATTCAACCGGTGGTGATGATAATGAAGACGACGAATTTGGGGGTTCAGACGATAGCCAAGAAGATGACGGAGGTGATGCCGATGAAAGTGAATTAGCCGGAGAAGAGGCTGAAAGTATAGAGGGTACTGCACGTGGTAAAAAACGTAAAAAAGCTTCAGCGTTGGAATATGATATCCATGATATGTATCCTGAGATGAATATTTTGATACAGAAGAAAAAAAGAGAATGGGATTTTCAAGATCCTGATATTATACGAGCTATATGGCTCGAGTCGAAAACCTTAGCTTTGGCTGAATGGAAAGAAAGGAACGCTAAAATTAAAATGGGTAAACCGGCAGCGGAGGTAAGAGAAACTATGACGGTAACTCTAAGACAAGAGTTTTTGAAAAATAAAGCAGAACTGCAGAAAGCATTAGAAGAACGTGATTTTGAAATGATCGAAGCCACTCGCGATCCTCCTCACTTTGAATCCATCCAATTAGCAACAAATTTAACAACCGATATGCGTTATAAATACAACCGCAACAATCCTCCAGTACCGAGTATGTACATAGAACATTTTGAAAAATTCAAGAAACCACCGTTTAAAAATAATCCCAATCCGCTTCGTTGTCGGAATTGCTGAAGAAAATTTTCATCTTTTAACTCCCAACAGTCTTCTGGTGCAGAGCAATTACATCGAGCGTTTAAAAAATTTCTGAAACTCGTTCAAAAAAATCCTAATCCGATTCGTTTGTGGGTATTGCTGAAGTAAGATATGAAGGATTTCATCTTTCACTCGAGCACTTTACGACTAGATCGAAAACGTCTCTAAACTAACATCGTTTTATAAGAACTTGTTATTAAAGTCGTAAATTTAATAAACTGTTTCAAATTGTTTTAATTTTTTTTATTTACAATTAGAAATGAAAAATTACAGATTTTATTCGTATTAAAAAATCGAATTTAATGTTACAGAATCACAAATAAATATTTTGGCAGTTCATATCAAGAGTAGGTAAAAAAAACAGAAAAAAAATATTAACACAACCATTAAACAAAACGAATAGCGACTAGATTCAGAAATATAACTTTCAACTTATATTTATTTTTAAAATAGTAAGAAGTAGAAAACTAATTGATTGACGCAACTTTCAAACTAAATTATACGCATTATATGGATTATTTTTTTCAGAATACTCTGGATCAAGTAGAGAGTCATCGGATGACCTGTAAAATAAAAAATTGAATTTAATCAACGCAACACAAATTCTGGATAA
This sequence comes from Maconellicoccus hirsutus, assembly GCA_003261595.1. NCBI lineage: Eukaryota > Metazoa > Arthropoda > Insecta > Hemiptera > Pseudococcidae > Maconellicoccus > Maconellicoccus hirsutus. The sequence goes on from QBDW01001121.1 coordinate 92,451, forward strand.
TTAAGACAATCAACATCACAGTTTCGTTAACAAAGCAACAAAATGTTTCAAGTTAGTTTCACACAATCACTCAATTTTTACCACACTTTTACCTTCTAAAATCTTCGCAGATATAAAATATAGTTTCAAAATAATCATCTGAGTAAGGATCATATCTGTAATATTGATTACAATGGACTTATAAACACGAAAAAGTTGAATTTTATATTCCAAAACGTTATTCCGGAGAGTATTTCATAACAAATTAGGAAAATTTAAAAAAAAAAAACGTATACTTACAGACTTTTGAAATTCAGACACAAAATAGAGATCAGCCAAGCCATGATTCCAAATGCTACCAATATTGCTGGTACAACTACCAAAGCGACAATCATTTGGTACACATCAGAATTCGGTAATTTTTCTTTTTCCGTTAATATCTCGATATCACTGTTTAAAATACTGCTAGAAAAATTATATGGAGTATAATTGCACCGGGTTTGTTCATCATATAAAGACGTTGACGAACAATCATCATAATTCACCTGGAAAATAAAGCTTTCATTTCATTATCTTGAATATTTCGGTGAAATATTTTTCGAAACGTACCAACTTGAAAAAACACCAATCCATGGCGAAATTTTTTGGTCGGAAGAAACGTTCTACTGTTACTCGTTTGTAGAAATCTGTAGGGCAATGCTTAGAAAGAGGAGAAGTTTCATTTTGTAAATCGATTAATTTTTGTGAAAAATTTGTTCTGCTTCCTAAATGTAAAACAACTCTAAAATAAATTGAATTAATATTTTCGTATCAACAAAGGAAAAGCAAAAATGCACAGTTTACCCTGCTGTATCGGTAGGACTGGCAGGGAGTCTAAATCCTATATCTTCAGAACCAGCTAAAAAAGTCAAGTATAATTTTCCTTTACTGTCTTCCCAAAAATTGTTTTCAAATATTTCAATGAGATCATTGGGTCTTTTTAAATTCAACATGTCTACGATGTTGAAATTACTTATTCGCAGACGTATTTCGTATTTGACGTGATCTACGAAAAATACCATAATAACAATGGAGTTTAAAATTACAATCATTCGAATAATTTTTTCAATTACCGATAGGCTCTTGAATGTGTAAAATCAACTTCAAAGACAATGTTCTAAAGGTTTTCCAATTGGTTACGCTAATTCGTATCTGTTAACATAAGAAAACGGATTAGTACACGTGAAATAATACAAATTGCGTTTCACAAAAACATAAATACCTCTAATTCCTTAATATCGGAATTTTTTGGCGGAGCGCCAAATAAGTATATGGCTTTAGGTTGGCACATTGTTTTTGAAAATAACCAATAAGGAATATCAGGGCCATCGGATACTGACAAAGTGAAGCGGAACTCAGCTTGTAATTCTACACCAAAAACGCACACAGTATATATCAAATATTAATATATGAATTATGCATTTTTCAGAACAACAAGTTTTACCATTTTCGGTCCAGTTTAAATGCTTGAATACGTCAAAAATAAATACTTGTCCTCTAGTTACGTTCAATTGGAAGACATCGTTTTCTGCCACAGTCAAAAAACATAAACTAAGAAATACAACTAATCTTATCATCTTAGTTTATTGCGGAGGTATCAAAAATATATTTCGAAATGACTTCATGCGCCTAAAAAAAGTATCGAATTAGTACCGAAACCATTAGTATCAAATCATGAAAAATTACCTGGAACGCTGGAAGAGCTATATTTTCAATTATTAAAACTGATAACGTCCTTGGGAATATTTCTCCATAAAGGGTCATTCTTGAGCCGAAACATAAATCGAAATTGATCCTTTTGACCATGCGTACTGCATTCAACAAGACCAAACATGCGTAGACATCAACGTGTAGATAGTAACAAAACAAAAGCAGATGATTTTTCAGTGCCAGTGCTTTATCGACGATCTTGATTTTGAAACGAATTTTCGGTACAAAGGTAAAGCGTTGTAATTAGATAAGAAAAACAATAAAGTATTTCTTTGAAATCCATTGTAAGTAAATTCGACTGTTGATTTTATTCGAAGATTCCGCGGAAATTATTCTATTCAATTGCAATGTATTTACACTGATAAGAATCTTTTGTCAACATTTTTTTCCGGGATAACAAATCAGCCAATCAGGTTCCTTGATATTTTTACCGTAAATTACCGTATACCTATTTATTGTTCGCAATAAATCGAAACTTTTAACAGAATTACTCCAGTAGAAAAAGAAAAAATCAAATGAAAGAGTTAAAATAGTAAAAAAAATTATTAAATTTGGCAAATCAATTTGAAAATTGAAGTTTAAATTGTATTTTTTTAATAAAAACATTCGTCATAACTTCTTACCTATTTTTACTCGGTCGAAAAATTCCCGAATTCTGATTGGTTACTTAAATTTACGTCAATAATGTGATGGGTGTGGCTAAAATATAAATTTAATCAATGAAGTGTTTGATGAAGTAAATTATAAGAAGATTGCCTTTAATTAAAATTTTTGCTACTCTATAATTTCCGCCTCTCTTGAACGTTATGTAATCTGTAGTTGTTTGGTGGGTATGTATAAATACCCGCATAATTAATCATATAGTTTTACTAATTTTGTTTATTTGTTAAAAAATCAAAAATTGTAATGAAGACTTCATCAAATTGTTGATATTGTAAATTTAGATTTAAAAAAAAAAAAAGTAATTATGGAGGAAACAACACCTGTGTTGCTTGTAACAGCCAACGTAGGATCAATTTTCGAAGATGTAAGTATTACTTTCTATTTTAAATACATCTTTTAAAGTAGTTCATTTATACTACGTATCATCTCAGTACGATAGATTCTTCGATAAATTTTCGCTATTATTTCCTCTTCTGCGTACTGGAACGTGATAAATTTCGAAATGTTGATGTTAATTAAAACATATGAATTTTTATTAGAATATATATTGCGCTGTTATATTCAGCAATAACATGAAAATCTATGTGATCTATCGAGTTCGTATGCTATAATAGTTATTCCGATTATGTTACAGCCCGATGCTATGATCGAATTATGGATCCAAGAATTCCTACAAGTAAGTGTCGAATATAACGTTATTCATCCGAAGCTATACCATCGCTAATATAACCCAGCTCGTCGAACGATCTTCAATCGTATGTTAATGAAATCGTCGTATATAATTACAGACAGTAACACGTTTCAATGCAAAATTCATAGCGCTTCATTGTCAAGAAGTTGGAGGAAAGAATTACGAAACTCGTATGCAACATGTGGATAATTTCGTTCAGTAAGTACATGGATGAAAGCAAAACTGCAGCTGTATCGAATAAAAAAACCGCCAACGTTTATCTTTTTTAAATCACAATCGACGGTGTATCGCGTCGATAAGTAGAACAAGTCAAATTCAGATTTACGACGTAGAAATCTGTATTTCAGACCTGGAAACCGAGTAATGCTCCAACCTAAAATGCTATTCGACCAAATTGTACGCATTTTAACGAAAATTATTTATGATTACGGTTATTAATTTCAAACATATGGTTCGAACATACAATGTAAATAATTCACGCATATGTTATTGTTTATTTTTTAATTCCTCGTCGAAGATGCGAACACATCTTGCCCATTTTTCTAGCTGCAAAACTCCCGGCTCGCGTATCGTATTTTAAATCGTAAAAACTGCCAATTTCAAGCCTCCGTGAATACTAATAAGCCGGTTAACCTTTCATATTATTTTTAGTTATGTTAAAGGTCAAAAGTAGGTATAGTAATTTGAAATTATATAAAAATCTAATAACGACGTCATCGTTGTACCTACAAACTAGATAAATCAAAATCGGTGATTAGCTGTATAAACCTGTTCGTCCGCATAATTTTATTCAAATTCTTCGCTCGCATTCCTCATTTTTGCGTTTTGTTCCGTCGTAACGACCATTACCGTAAAAGTACTCGATTTTTCCCACCGTCGACGAATTAATAATGGAAAAACGAAATTGTATTTTCACATCTTTCATTCGTCGTTTAACAATTAGAAACAGATTGAAATGAGTATTTTCAATTAAACCGTTTACGCTTGCACATAGCTAAACCATCTATTGACGTCATCATTATGGTTCGAACATCATAACCATTTCGTATTTCTATAATGTTCTCTCTTCTTCACTTTGTGAATTTTTAACTCGATATTTTTCCTTCTATCGTAAAGACGATACTTGTTTAGAATATAAACTAATGGCGTTCTTTAAATTTCGTACTTAAAGATTTGTACCTTAATTTACATAAAAACTAGTTTCATTTCCCCCTTCCGCCGCCTCGTCGTTCGCATTATTTATTCTCGAAAGAAGGCGAATTTTTCCAATTTTTCGCTTCGTGCTGTAATAATAATAACGTTATTAAAAAAAAATCCTAATTACATAGTTTAAAAAGACATTTCCTATAATTTAAACCAGAATGGAAACGTAATTTTAAATATTGATTTTATTTTTTCCAACTCCCTTATCGCGCGATTCTTCCGAATGAAAATTTTTCTACCGAGTAAACATATTAGTTAACGTTGTCATGGCACGATGACGTCTTCGTTTTGAATGCAAATCGATTTGAAATTTTTCTAGTTGGTCATCCATTGTATAGGAATTTCGATACGCTCTTTTATATTCGTAAATTACTTTGTTAACTATGTGAAATTTTTTAATTAATGGGCAAGGTCGTTCGAACAGAATTTACCATATGAGAAAATCCAAACAAAAATAACAAAACGATTTGTTCGAGTTTTCATATTATCCTTCTTAATTTACACCTATGTAATTTACAACCACCGAATCTTTTTCAGATTGTTAGTATCCAGCGAAGAATTAAAATCGTTTAATCGAGCTGTAATATTCCTAGATGAAGACTTCTCGTGCGCTGAAAACTTCACCGTAAGTATGCAGCTTGTGGTATCGTACACCGTAAATGGAAACGGTAATAAAACGAGAAAAATGTTCGATCGAATGGAATTACTAATAAATTACTAATCATTGACGTAAATTCGTCTGGCGATTTTATCACTCTATTGATATTCCTTTATCGAAATACATTAAGCGTGCTTGATACGGTTCATTTAATCATTTTTCCATCTTACTTTCTCAGGCGTTGGGCAATTTTTACTTCATTCACGAAAGTGCCAAAGAAATTTCAATATGGAATTTTAAAAGTAAGTTTTACTCGTGGAAGAAAAAAACCCACGTTTACTGAAACCTTTCTGCGTGATATTTCAGAACAGAAATACGAACCTGTTGAAGGTAAAAAAGTACATTCGGGGAATATCGAAGATGTCGAGGTTAAAGAGAAGTCCAAATTTCCGCAGAATTTTTTTCCAGAGGTGAATTTCAGTTTTTTAAAGCGAATTATATAATGAAGAGTATATCGATTTCGTGTTTTAGTGTAAATGGTCAAGGAAAGGTTACCTACGGACGAGGTGGAGTCTCGATGACAGCATATTTGATCTCGTTAATATTCATTTGTTCCACGATGCTTCGAATTTCATCGCTATGCAAGCGGTATGACTAATTTAATGTAAAATTTATTTTCCGATGAAAAAAATAACATAGAGAGAAGTTTCTTTGATGCAGAATTTTTTCTCGATATTTTATCGCATGTTGATTTCGTCGATTAATTATACGAAGAATACCTCGAATTATGATTTCCATTAATTGTAGACGAATTTGCAATGCGAATTATTTTCATCGAAAAAGTGGTGAAAATAACGTAGAAATTGTAAATATGTAGTAATATTTGTGTAGTTAGATAAATGCTATGACGTCAGTTACATTATCGACTACCTATTAATAACTTTTTAATTTCTTTTTCAGTTTCCATCCGTATATACAATCACTAGACAAAAAGCTTTACAATATACCTTGAATAGGTGAGTGGAACGATACAAAAAGTGAATCTGCCTGGGGTAACACTGTCGCTTATTTTTTCCAACGTTTTGTTTTTTCAAAACAAATCTAAAATCCTCATAAATGAGAAAAATTCACGCCATATTTCTCGATGAATTTATCAAATAGAAAAAGACGTGGATTATCTAGAAATTTCGATAATTCACGAATTCGTATGCCTTCGATCTTATCTTAATAATGGCAAAAACCAGATGAAAAAATTATCACGGTAAAGTCAAGTGAAAGACGATCATAGATACGAATTTAAAGATCGAGGGTATTTTTCATCAAAATTACAAAAATGTCTTCTCTTCGTAAGCACGTAAATCACTGCTATGAAACCTACTTGAACGAAAATTCGCGTTATTTTTCATTCGTATATTTTTCCATTCGTAAAATCCTTCATTTTAATTATTATTTTTCACATATGTATTTTTTCCCGTTTATTTTCAGATTTTATAATTACGCGAAAGGATACGCGCCATTTTTTTTATTCGGAGATTTTAATTTTCGTACTGATACTCAAGGTGTTGTAAAGGTGAGTTTTATATTCAAATTCGGTACCGTTACTCAAGATATATTGTTTTGTTTCAATTTTAACGACGGGATTATTTTTCACTCGAAATGTAAATTTCTGTTGGCTATTTTGGCGGCCTTGAGGTTTTGATTTCATTAACGAAATAATTTACTATAATGATATGTTATTTTTGCAGAAATTGACCACCGGTTTATGCGAATCTAAAGATAACGAGTCAGCTAATGACGACTCGAAATTAGAATATAAAGATGATACCAGCGAAGTAAGTCATAAACGTTGCATCTCATTTCGATGACTTTCTAAACACGATAATTTACAGGTTGTGGTCACCATTGGTAAAAAAGAATTTAGTCACAGCGATCATCAAAATGTTTTCATCAATGATTCCGCCTTATGGGTAGGTGCAATTTCAGATGAGAGGATACTTCTTGTACATAGACTTGCGAAGGATCTCGAAGCGTGGCATCGTTGGTAGCAGCGATGCTGAATATTTTACTCGTTGCGGCAATACATTGATTTGATGGTTTTAGTTGAAAGAATACGATCGTGAAATGGACGCGTTCAAAGATCAGCTTTTCGAGTTCCCTATTACCTTCCTGCCAAGTTATCCGTTCGAGGAAAATAGTTCAAATGGGCAGTCGTACATGAAAACGAGATGTCCAGCGTGGTGCGATCGAGTGCTATTGAGTTTGACCGCTAAACAGCTAATACAAGTTGTAAGTTCGCAATTTTTCCAATTACGAATATTTTCACAGTGGCGCCCAGAAAGCGTATTCTATTCCTCAAAAAGATTTTACGGGGGATGTGAGAATCACAATTCAACTCTAAAATTACCCCCAAAATTGGAATCGAACCTCATATGGAGGTGCCACCCCCCTTCATGCTACAGCAATACGTTATACAATTCGCACTTGACAGCAAAGACGTCGCCATCTATCGGAACAATTCTGAACTAAATGAATCTATGATCAAATTTCTCATTACAGGTATTCTTATGGTGATTTCGCGATTTTTGAAAATAAATTAAAAATCGTGTAATCATGGTAGAATGCTGGTTTAAATTTTAAATGATAGTGTCATTCTTTCACTATAGAAAAAAAAATTTAAACAATTTTTTGTGCTGCCTAGTTATCACACAAAAATGTGTTTGCAAAGCCTTTTTTCATGTTCACCTTAAGATACGCTTTTCCCAGATCCTGTTCATTATAATCAATGTTAAAATTTTTCTTAAGGTGAATGATATTTCTCTGTTTACAACTTTACATGAGAAAGATATGATTTTGATAAGGAGTTGAAGATAAATAATACAAATTTACGAAGTGATAATAATGTGGGTATAACTGTGTATTGTTATTAATGTTGCACTGGTCCTCTATACTTTTCCGGTCTTTATCAGTGAAAAAAATTCATTTTGTTTACATTTGAAAATACGATGAAGTGACTAAATTGAATGACTTTTTTAATAGAAAATACACCATGAATGAAGTGTAGAAGCATTAAATTTTTATTTAAAACAAAAATCAACCTTCTCCCTTTCTTACACGATTTTTAATTAATTTTTGAAAATTGAAAATTTTTCATAAGAATGCACGTCATGAAAAAAGTGATCGTAGTTTCATTTTTTTAGCAGCGCGCTTTGTAGGAGCTGTCAACCGCGAATATGCTCATTGGCTCATTTGATAGTAAATTTGATGTAAAGTAAAAAGAACCTTTATTCTACGTTTGATATTTCAGGAGATATATGCAAAAAACTCAATTTTCCTTTAAATCCCCTAAATTATCAATACTCTGGCTCCACTCCCCTTGAACCTAAAACGATTTTCCATTGCTTATTTAATAAGTAATTTTAAATAGATTAAGATATAATATAAATATTTTCATCGTAAGATCAGTATTTCAGAAAATATAGCAGAAATGTTTTTTTTTCGAATTATTTTCTTGCAGGATGAAAATGCCTGTAATATTGAATACGGAGTTATCGGAAAGGACAGCTGTATGGGTGACCACAAGGTAACCCGATTTCACGTTGATTTTAAACAATGGTCGATGAAAAATTCACCACATATTTGTGTGTATGTTTCAGCCAGTATATTTATTCGTGCATCTGAAACAAGAAGCAGGTATTATAGCGCCCAAGTTACCATTACCGAAAGTGTGCTCAGCTTGTAAGCTTAGTAGTAGCGTATTTTGCGACGCGTTTAACAGTAGCGAATCGCCGTTATCGGTGAAATCTCACGTCACTAGTTTGCGTAACGATTCGTGCGCGAATAGTTGTTGTAAAATGCACCATCGTAACGTGACCAGATTCGAGACGAATATTTCGCCGATGTCCACGGTGACCGAATTATCGGATCGGATGAGCGATACCGATAACGATAGCTATTACCTTGCTAGTGCCATTCCTACCTTAAACAGTAGTTGTAGTATGGATAATTGTAGAATTAACGATAGTTGCTCGAATAGCTTTAACGACACGTGCCCCTTGACCGAATGTGATAAACCGTTACCAAGCGAGTACGTCTCCGTCGAGTTATCGGCCAAAGCGCGACGTCATCATTTCGCCGAAGATAACATGTCGCTGAATCGATTCCATCGCGAGCCGAAGGAATACATTAGCAGGTCTTTCGACGAGACCACGCCAGTTCGCTCGAATTCGGCGTTAAACGTCGTCGATAGCTCGTGGAGAAGTAAGACGTGCATGTGCTTGCAAGATATGGGATGGCGGATGCGTTCCATATCCTCGTCTAGTCGCACATCCAGCTGGAATTCCGAGTCGCGAGTTAGACTGAAATCCGATCCTAACCTGAAGATGTCATTGCCTCGCATACAGAGTCATCACAGTTCCTCCGACGAAGAGTGGTTCGAAGAGGTCGCCGAAAATACCACCGAATCGGCCTCCAACGAGTTAGAACCACGTAAGTCCGCAGATGTCGAAGAAATCGAAGAATGCATCGAATTCGACGCCACTCCGTCTAACCACCAATCCGCGTCTATACCTTTAACTCGACAAAATCGCCAAGACAGCGAGAATTCAACCAAAAAGAGATACTTTTTGTTTTGCATACCCAAAAGATGGCGTTCCAAAGAGGCCGATAGAATGAAAGAGCTATCTGATTGTAAGCTCAAGAAAGGAAGGTATTTTAGGTTTTTATCGCCCAAAAGTCGCCGATGTCGGTTTTGTTGCGCTTTATAGAAAAAAAACCAATCACGCTGTTTTTATGTAGTTTCGAGCGTTTTTTTTTCTTTTCATTTTTTTTTCAGTATTAATTTTCAATATTTCCTTTCAAGACTCGCAGTAACTTTCCTTTTATTGTAGTTCGAGTGCAATACGTTTTCATCACATTTATACATTACTCAACCAATTTTAGTCGTTGTTCCTGCTTTATGTTAATTTTATTTTTTCTTTTTTTTTTTACGCAATTCATTTTTGTCATTTATTTATTTGTTTTGATAAGTTTGCTAAAAATGATTGTTTTGTTTGTATTTATTTAACGATTTTGAGAATTTTTCGTATTCGCCTGCGGCGCTGCATTTTTTCACGATTTTTCTCACAAAATGTCGCTATTTTTGGAGTTTTTTTCTTCTTACGAGATGTTTCGAGAATTTTTTTATATCGTGACGAGACAAGGAGATAGCGGAAGGGGGGCGCGACTCTTGAACGTTATCAAAGTATCATGAAATTTTCACGAAAAAACATGCAACATTGAGTAATCGTAAAATCAAATTGAATTTCAATTTTTTTTCTGTTTCCAAGCTATAATTTTTTTTCAAAATATTTCTCTCATTTCGATGAAGTTGTAAATATTGTTATTCTAATAAAACTTAAATGGAGTAATTGTTCAATTACAGGACATGCGGGTCGTATCGATGTTTCAATTATTCCCCCTCCTCTCTTCGTCCGGTCTTTTCTTCTCCACTCGTTATAAATATTCGAAATAAGGAAAATTGCGACATTTTGTAAAAAGCTTGAAAAATTCAGCGTTTTGATGCCATTTAATCAGTACAATTAGCCATTTAATTATTGTTGTTATTTCTTTATTACGCTTTTAATTTTCATTCCACTGTCTTCATGTTGCCTTTACTTTTACTTGTTGTCTTATTTTTTGACTAAAAAATAATAATATCGCGTACTTGAGAAAAAAGTAGTTGATTTTTATTCGTGATCAACATCACGTAATGAGCTTTTATTGATTACCAATTTAATTTATTTACTAATTACGATGTGACGTAACAAGTAATGATAGTTATTCGGATTCTTTAACGATTCGAGATTAATATGTGTTTGAGAAATTACATTATTTTGAGCATCGATTAATTTTCTAAACACATTCGAATTACTAATAATTACATCACGTCGTAACAATCGGTGTACCTGTGTAACATGTAAGTATTCTAATTCGTAAACTCTACCGTAATTGGTAATTGATATAAATCTCGAGATATGCTACGCTTAAACGTATCGTTTAATTTAACGCAATCGTTATTTGTACAACTCGCCGAATTATTTTAAATAAACGCCAAATCGATACCTGGATTAAACCCATTTAGTTTCGCTTTTTTTTTTGTTTTTTATGATTTGCAAACATCAAACTCGCATATGCACTTCCGCCGGCCTATTATGTATGTAATCCTCGTAAAGATATGAAACCAGTTCATATCAAGTGGCTTTGCCGCTCTCTACCATCCTCGGGGTCAATATGTTTGCGGTCAACTCTCGAAATTTTCCGAACTTATTATTAGTCTTGGTGACGCAATCGGTACGTTATATTTTTTACTAAACCGTAACTTGATTATGAGTGTAAATACATCGATAATGTTACGTAATTATTAAGAAAAAAGAAATTAATACGTAGCCTTGGATTTCTTGGTAATTATTTTACTATATGGGAGAGTAACTAATCACTATGATTCCGGAATCGTTCGAAGAGATTTTCGATGTTGCTGGAGATCAGTAGGTTGTAGGTTTACTGTTTCTGAGTTAAAAACTTCATCCGATTGAGAAACCAATATCGTAGTTAGATTTAGCATCCCCAAAACCCCCAGTTAAGCCTTAGCCATCCTCGACCTGACACCCTGTTTGGACTTTTTGACGGTAAAAATACAAAAAAACGTGATTTTCTCAGAGTATTTCTCTTCAAGGGGTTATAGCTATGTTAGTAGGTGAGCTGAGGGCTAAAAATTCGTATAAGATGGTTTCACAACATATTTGATGA
>QBDW01001122.1:0-27250 GCA_003261595.1 Maconellicoccus hirsutus
ATTAATTCATGAAATTAAAAAAATATATCAATATTTCAGAATAAAAAATTATTTTAAAAAATTTTAATAATAAATAATAAATATAAATTTATAAATAAAAATGTTTAATTAATACATTTAATTTAATTATTTTAAAACTTAAAAGTAATATTATAAGGTCAAGGTTTCCTTTATGTTTCATCCTTACATTCCTACCCATTTTTCCTATCATCCTAAAAGTTGCTCTTTAACGTTTTTTCCTACTAATGTGAATCCGTTATCCTCAAACTCCTTAAAAAATTCCCCCCCTGGACCTATACCACAATGCTCTTTGTGATGGTATCGTAGTACTGCGTTTATGAGAAACCCGGCTTAAAAAGCTTCTTTTAAACGCGCAGATCATTCAAGACATACGAAAATAGCACCATCATTACATCAACATATCCGAGAAATTTCCACACGTTCAAATTTCAATATCCTCGTCGAGCAACGTCAAGGGCCTGATCTCAACCTCCGCAGAGCACATGCTCAAACCACCTCACAGCTGCGGACATCACCGGAAACTCGAAAAACACCCCGCGGCGGTCCTTTCGAACAATAGGACCCCTCGTACTGACATCTCGTCCACGTCTTCATCTGCGGACCCACTTTCTTCTCGCGACAATACACTCGAACGCCACAAATCATCTACACGACAATCTGCCATAACGTAGCCACACCTTTTAATCGTGCTTCGTAAAATTACGACTAAAATAACAAAAATAACTCGTAATATTTCGCCAATAAACAAATCTCTCCGCGTTGACGGAAATTAATACGTTTTTAAAACGCCATTTCGGAGCTACACGATGAAAATCCTACACAATCGTCTAATTTGTACTACACGCCGAATAACACAATTACTGAAAGATATACGAACCTACGATTCGAATTTTTACTCATAAATCTATCCACCGTCGAGTAAATATTTGCGATGAAATTTACCATATTGTCATTTAAATCGCTACAAACGCCAGTTCAAGAACCTCACAATACGAGTTGCTCGCGTTTGCGACCATTAAAAAAAAATAAACGCCATGTTTACGCAATACACACCGACGTGGTCATCTTATACGGATGACCGGTGCCTACACCGTAATCAAATTACAAACGATGACCAGTGTTCTCATATGCCATCGCTGTGGTATTTCGGTTAACGTATTAAAATTCTTTTTTCATCTTCGAAAAATTATAATAAACTCGTGTCAAGGCGGCATTATATTTAGGAGAAAAAAATAACGTGAAAAGTCACCAAACAGCATATACCTTTATAAGATACATATGGCTGAATCCGTCCATGCGGAAGAAACCAGAATGGGATCGAGTTTTGGATTATTTTATAATGATCTCTCTTCTCGATGGTATTCGACGAGGCGCATACACCGAAGATGCACTCATCGATGAAAAATAACGCGAAATGTGCAATGAAATGGCGAAAAATTCGAAGCAGACGTCGTTAACCGAACGACGAAGACTCTTAGATTCGAACGTATACGCAACGATGAGCTTTTCGAATCATGGGATCCTTAAAATCACGGAATTAGCACCGAAAATAATTTGCCACTGAGTACACACGCTTTTGAAACGATTGGACCTCGATGAAGAAGACAAGAAACATTTCCGCAAGTACTAATCAACAATACGAGAAATTAGAATAGATAACTCTGATGAATCGAGCAAGCCCATATACTCGATAAAAGTTCAATATCAAGAAGAAACTTTAATGACATCTTATGCCAATAAAGACGAACCAAGATTTACCATTTACTGTCAACTCAGCATGAGAACAACGCATTACAATGATACACCAGAAAATTTGTCGTCAGTCACTGCTTGGATGTCACCAATGGGCAAAAGACGATCATTGACGAACAAAATGACACTAAGGCTGTGACTTTTCACCCTTCAGACTTCACAGCATGGAAATGTAAAAATGTCACGTTTACCAGAGAATGCCCCATTTCAAAAAAGCTTCCACTTTGAGAATTTTCATCAAAACCAAAAACATTTGAGGAATTTGCTAAATTAAGATCAGAACATAACATGAAGTCTATCAAGTCTATAGGTGTCAATATTATTAATTTAATTCTAAGATCAGATTATTAGAATGATGTGAAACAATAATTGGATAATTTTATTTACATTTAAGTAACAGTGTAAACGTCATAACTTGAGAGGGAATGGGAATGGGATAAGTCAAAAAAGCTGAATTCTATAGTTTTGATCTTTATTGGGACAAGGAGTAAACAATTAATTAACTACCTGTATTTTTTTGGAAAAATCTAAAATATTCAATTTAAAATTAGGTATGTGTGAGATAAATAAAAAAATTAAAAAATCCTAATTTTAAGATACATTTGCCAAATACAAAAAAATCTAAAACAGTACATACCTCCTCCTCCTCCCCCCTCTTAATCACTGATTAAAATTTCAAGACTTCTAAAGCAATACTTGATTTTTCAGTTTTACTGGATCAACCATATAAAGCATAAATTAAATCTGATTTGTTTCCTTTCTAATTCTATGAAAGAGGATAAGATTTTTCAATTTTTCAAAACAATAAGAATCTTGAGGAAGAAAAGGGGTCATTTTTACTTCATTAAAGGCAAAATCATTTGGTAAATAAGTATTTTGTACGATTTCCTTTTCTTCTGCCTTCCCTTCCCTCCCCTTTCTCCTTTAAAACATGCAATTGTTATTACTCAACTGTAGTTGAAAGAAAAAGGATTTAATTAAATTTTGGAACATAATTCGTTATTTACTTATTCATCTCCTCTGAGAAAAATCACCTTGAAAAACTTCTGCCTCATGAAGAAGATTTTTACAGTTGGTTGAAGGTAAATTATCAACTTGTAATAAGTTATTTTTTCGTAGAGGGGCGGGGGAGGGGGGTTGGGGTCCAAATCAAAAGTAAAACAACCCCGATTAAATCGCTCAACTTCTGAAAACTTTTTTCACGAATCTAACTCATCGAAGATTACGAAGATGAGTTTTATTCAATTCGGATACTTAAATTTTCTCTCAAATCCCTTCCCTCCCTTGCTTTTACATTAATACTAACCATACATTTTCAAATGATTTGAAGAGGAACAAATCAACATATCCTCATCTCGATTAAACAAATATCACCACACAACACATACGACCGCCTCAACCCTCGAACACTCCATCGAAATAAAAACAACCCTTACCTGGCGGACAAACGCATTCGGGTGTATTTCTTCGATGCCTCGTCAACACAACATCTTCAGAAGCCCTACCGGCCAATTTCTGCTCCCTGACAAACGACACCTCATCTTCCAGCACACGTAAACGCTCTTCGAGCGCGACAACACGATAAAATAAGTAAAACGAAAACGATATAATTACAAAATACGACACTTTCGTGGACCACGAGCAAGAACCGCGACCAGCGTGCGTATCCACGCCGTCGTCGTTGTTTTTATTTATCTTCATCACCATCGTGATTTCGAAACACTATCGCCTCCCAAAATGATCAACATTTTAAACGCGACGCGATAATTCATCGTCGATGTTTACGAAAAAAAAAAACTCACGTTATTTCGCGTTTTACATAAATCGCATCATCACACAAGCACAACGCACCAGACCGGCTAACCAACGGCATATGACCACCGCCGTTATGTCTTCCCCGAGAAAAACCACGTTGCGTTCTCACGCAATCGTACGGTAAACAGTGTTACCGCGTGATGGCACGTTGACGGCTTCAGCAGTGTTGTGATTCGGTGGTTGAGTGGGTTATTGTACTTGGCCGAAGGTAGAGAGGGTTGAAATACTAGAAAGGGAGTATTCCGCTGAATGAGTTTATTTTAAATTCCAAATATCGAGATTTAAATGGCTGAAGAATGTCATATATTTTTTGAAAAACATAAAATAGTAAGATTTACTTGCGTTTTTCACTGTTCATTTTATTTTATTAAAAAATAATCATATTACTGCTTTGTGACAGCATGTTTTTCCTGTTATTCATCAAGTTCATTAAGGAGATCGAAAAATGAACAAGTCAGGATTTTTTCAAGTATGTTACATAATGAAGGAAAAAATTCATTTGGATAATACAGGATGGTACAAGGTAAGGAAAACGACAAACTAGGGACCAAGGATGGTTAACTTTTAAAGAAAAAAAGAAGGAAACAAACACGGCAAACCGTTCCGGTGGAGTACCGGCATTTCCAAATCGAGTACTAAACATGAAAAACAATTAATTTTGAGATCGAGAGTAACACAAAAAACAAATTTCATAACTTCACTTTTTGAAAACTATTAAAAACAAAAATATATCAAACAAGAAAAAGTTTATTTATTTATTTATTTATTTATTTGATGTTTAACGTCACAGGGTTATAATATAACATGAAGTACTTAACATATTTAAAAAAAATTGAAAATATTATTTAAAAATTAAACTAAGATTGTCAAAGTTGATATTATATATAAAATTAATAAGATTGGTGTGAAAATTTTTTGAAAAAAGATCGTCATTATTGTTAATTTTGAATTTTGATACAACGAAATTTTAGACCAAAAAAAAATATTATTACTAGAGGCCATATCTACTCGCCTCTTGGGCCAGGAAATTCCTAAAATTGCTGCCAACCAAAGAATAAATCAATAAACACAACGCAAATCATAAAAAAGTTTCAAATCCAACACAAAATTCCACACAGATATTAAACTTTAAGACCTCAATCACCGCTATCTTTTCCCCACTTCTACCATCCGACTAAGGGTAACGCCGTAGCAACGAAACGAACCGCTCCCTTTCCGCGCAACTGGTTAGCACCCATCTGCTATAATGACGTCACGCAACTTTGAGGTTCAATTTACAAACCATGGTAAAGAGCTTTCGAAGTGAAACTTCGCTAAAACCTTTTCCAAAACGACCTCTACGCACGGGCCAAATTTCGGTCAAATTCCTCTGACCGTTTAGGCGTAATGCCCGAACAAAAAATCGACACTTTGCTTTATAATATAGAAGAAGATAGATAGATATAGATAATTTCGATAACATTTTTGATGAGACGAAACTCATATTACAAATCAAATCAAATCAAAAAGTTCGCGAAGGGGCAATTTCAAAAATCATTAGAAAATAAAATAAAAAATTCTATAAAAAGAACTTTCGACAAATTTCGATAAAAAAAATAAATAAATTACATTCTGAAATTAAGGGGGGGGGGTTACATCTTGGGGATACCAAACATCATTCGGCCACTTACCCGGTACTGATATTGAAAGAAGAAAACTTCTAAAGTATAATCTCAAAAACAAATGTCTATTTAAAATTCTTCATAATAAAAAAAAAATAATAACAAAAACATTCTTGAACTTTAAAAATAAAAAAAAATACAACGTATCATATTCATAGTATAACGGCTGAGACCAAAGTAAGTTAAGAACATTAAGAGCTGATAAAGGCCGAATAGCTCCAACTGGAGGGGTAATACCTGCGATATAAGAATAGAGTCGGTTAGGTATATTGGCAAGCTACATACCCACCTATCCATACCTATACCACAACATTTACCCTAACTCCATATGGATTTGTCCCATTGAAGTACTATGCGAATCCCGAATAAAATAAAAACACAGAAATTGATCTATCATTTTTCACAGGTTTCATATGGACCCAATTAAGTCATCTATTTGATGCACAGATTCGTCCAAACGGCTAAAAGCATTCCAGTACCTTCAACCCATAATGCAAGTAAATCATCTCATTTGAAATTTTCGGTTTTCAATCAACAACTTCATTTACAGATGCTAATACTGTAAAAGGAGACAAATCATCAAACCCAAAAGGCCAAAACAACGTGATCACAAAACCATCCACAACCTCCACCCAACAAACTGGTTTCAGCTAAATCTAAACTAGTTCAACCAGAGCAAGAGGAAAATTTACAAAATCAATAAGACTTAAAATTGTTCACGCTCTTTATTAAATTCTCTCAATAACCAATTCAAGTTAGTATGTCTAATAGTAATAACTGAGTGCATCGAAATCCATCATAAATAAAATTTTGTATCAGAAGTCCTGAACTCATTTCTCTAATCAATTTGCTTAGTTAAATAAGACACACGCGGATTCTTTTCAGGAAAGAACAACTATCAGCATGTATACCTCAACGACAATAAACTGGGATATTCGTATCGCGAAATACAATACCAACTCGAGGTAACCACATTAAAGCATCTACACGAAAATCTTTGCACTTTCAAAGTACCAACTTATGTTTCCGTTTAAACTGTTCCCAAAGCTAAAATCCATTAAAACCTATTCTACCTACATACACGAAGCTTTCGGGGAAATATAATCCATCAAGACCGCCATAGAGCAGCTGTTATCAATGAAATTTGTTCGTCAACTTGGGCCCTCTCAGCACTTCTGCGTGATTTTGTTACAAGGAGAGGAAAAACTAACAAAAACAGATTAACAAAAAAAAAAGGATCTTTTAATATCCACATAATTGCGAACTTATCGGATATTACACGAAGTATTTCGATGGAAGGTTCCTTTTTTTTGGAAATAAAAAAACTTTGTTACTTGGTTGGATTAACGTGGCATGTACCGGCACCGAAGCAGCCAGAAAACTACGACGTTGTAGTATACACGAGGTATTTGGTATTCAACTGCGGTACGATACCCTAATAAAAACACATCGTAGCGTCTTGGAGTTGGGATGTTTTTCTACTCTCGTATTCTTGTATCTTTAAGCGAGTTTGCCCTTTAGCCGCAAACCACGCTGAAATTCTTTTTAACAAATTCAAAATTTCTACCCTCGAGTGAACCCGAAATTCAACATCTGCTATGTAACTGCATGTAAACATCCCAGATACAATGTACGTTGTTGATGGTGACCAGGCGACGTGTAACTGCAAAGGCGGATAAATGGGCAAATTCTGTAAACATTTTACGGCGATTTTTCAATTTTTCTGTGTAAAAAGTCACATCATTACCAACATTACGATCGAAGGCAGGCATATGATGGCCTTTGTGGCATTAGGAAAAGAATGTACACAATAGTGGACTGAACCAGATAGTATTTTTACAGCGTTGAAAAATCTCAAAAGAGTTAAAAAGTTTACATAACTAGGGAATATTTTCAGGTGGTAAGATTTAATAATCTCAACACGGGACTATTGGTATAGTAGGTTGCATAACCAATTTTTGTATGAAAAAGCATTAAAATCCCTGTAACTGCTCGGGAAAATTGTAATTACAGATTGTACGTCTAGGAACATAATACAAAAAAATTGCTCAATTTTATGAAAAATTGAAATTACAAGGCCTTATTTTGAAATTAATTTAATTGATTCTCTAAATTACTATTTAGTAATTTTTTCCATTTCTTGAGGTCCCCTGATAGTGTTTGTTAGATTTTGCAAAAAGATATGTTGGAACCATGACGGTGGATGGAAGGGAATCCTCTTGCAGGAATGGAAATACGTTTACAAACTCGTTTCCGCGTCGTTTGAGCAAGTTTTATCAATTCACGATTGATAGACCCTCGCATAATACCAGATCTGTTGAGTGAAAATGCATACTTGAATTTTCTTCAAGGAGATTTGCCTGAACGCATCAATGACGTAGCTCCTTTGATCTCAAGATCAGGATTTTTTCATCAGAACGACGATGCATTGGCACACTTTTCTGTACCAGTCTGCAAATCAACTGCCTCCCTGATCACCTAACACAATAATCAACCTACTAGGAAATTCTCTCTAAATAAGCTTTCCAACGGCGCTTAATTCAGCTACCCTCAAAGCTGATACAGATTAAAAAGCGATAATAAATTTCCACGAGAAATAAAATATCCCTTGCAGAGCCTTACTTTATACAATCCGGAAATTCTAAAAAAATATGGTAATACCGACATAAAACAGGAATTACAATAATTAACGACACCTGATGAAAACCTTAGATGCCAACGACAATCTACCACTGAGGTCATTAAACGTACAGGTGGAGATTATTACGAAGTAGCAAATATCATCAACGCGGAACACAACGTGCTAATACTTCTTTTATGGTTTAGAAAAAAGAAAAAAAAGCTCGAGAAAAGTTAGATAAACAACACGTGTTAACTAAAATGCAGCATGTGTTCATCGCCAGCAACTTCGCAACTTTACTTTTCGCCTATTAAGAACGCTTTCAAAATTTTAAACCTAACTTTTTCCAAAGCATTTGATAATAAGAAAAGGATCCCCTTAACCGAATCCGTAAGCCAAAATCTACGTCTTTAACTACCCTCGTAAAACAGCCACACGCTCGTAACTCATCCCCAGAGAGAATACATTTCGAACTTTCGCGTCGATAATGCCCACCAATCAACCAACATATTCACAAATATTACCGTACATCGCGTAATACTTTGGTAAAATAGGCTCCTAAATGGTTCCTGATTTCTTTACCTTTGGGTGAAAAAGTAACGTGGAATGTTTACGGAAACACAATTGATCTTTGATTGGTTATTTGATTTGGTACTGAAGACTTTGGAGAAATTCGCTGAGTGTTTTTCATCTTTAGAAAGATTAACTAATCTGACGTGAACTTTCAGGGGTTCATGAACTCGCGAGTGTACTTATTTAGCATTGATATGATGGATTGAACGATCGAGTTATTTTTATAGAAATATCCTAAATTTGCATCATCACGTAATTTTTCTCAAGTTGATAAAAAGATAATTATTTCGGGGTTTTCATCTTATTGAACAGTTCATTTATGAATCAAAAACAATCACAATCTGATTCATGACAGCCAGTGGCAAAGCCAGGCATTTTGAACAGGCGTGCCATTTTTTTTTTTGTATATACATGGTATATACCCCCCCCCCCCAATCAAAAAATTTTTCAGCCTATTTTTTTTCGAATTTTTCTTTTTCAAAAAATTTTATGAGCAATGTACATACAATGACAATTCACAAATAAACATAACATGAACAAGTTAACAATTTTTGCAGAGAAAAAAATTGAAAATTACAGTTACACTAGTAGTCTTTTTTTTTTTTTAGTTGAAATTTTTGAATGATGTCATTGGTATTAACACTGTCTTACTCTTATTCTATAATTATTCTATTAAAAAGGTGGAATATTTTATTTATTTTTAGTATTTTAGTTATTGAAGTACATTTTTTTTTTGAAGTTTGAACAGGTGTGCCGGTGCACACCGGGCACATAGCTGGCCTCGCCAGTGATGACAGCCAAAGGTGATGATTTATTTTCGTCTGATTCATAAAAGTTGATGGTAATGAATACATACATGGTATCTTGGTACAGGTGAGCACCCTTTCACAAGCAATATAGTCAAATCATACCAGGTTCATGTGTGCATGTTTGCCGATCCTGTAAACTAAAGGGGCAAAGATGTGCTCAGTTGAAAATTTTTACATTTCAATGTCTTTAAAAGAATTAGCTTAATCTCGTAATCAGAATAAATACGAATTACAATTCAACAAAACAAACTTGTCCACCATGTTTGATAGAATTTTCATAATTTTCAATAAAACACATTAGTATTCGCATTCCTCTTCACATGCTGAAAAATTATTGAAAAAATGTAAAACAAATGAACTCTTGTGATACTCCGAAGACGTCTTTCATTAATCAATAATCAATCCCTTTGTTCTTTGACTCCCTACAAACCAAAAAAGCTAAACCGACAATCGACATACAAGAACAAGAAAAAGAATCGATCAAAAAATTCAAATGGAGAAAAAATGAAAAAATAAATAAAAATTTCATCTCTTTTTCAAAACATGATTTTTATAAAATGAAAATTTGAATCTATCATAACGCTCTAAGCGGATAATTTTGTAACTACTAAAGTGAAGCACCCCATGCGGTGATATTAATAACTACACATGTTGATTACTACCTGGGTGTTTTGTTGGGATGTTTTTAGTTTTTGACATATTCTTGTGAACAAATTCATATTGATAAAATCTCAATTCGTTCCCAAAAAATTGACTTCATTATTAGATTCAAGTACAGTACACAATCATAACACTTCGGTTCATCACGCTGTGTTCTGATGTAAATCAAACTTTGTGTAAGGCTATCGACTTCCGCTTATAATACACGAATATGTATGGTATTTTCATCGTTATTTTCTTCGCTTATCAGCTCAAATCGATAAATTGTAGCGTTGGTTATGAAGTATTCGAATGAAATGAATAATAAATGGTCAACTTCATTCACACACACCGCAATGTAACTGTTGGTTCATGAGTAAACAAAGCTCTTCCTTCTTTACTCAATGGATTTCCTCCCAAAAATGCATTTAATGCAGACGAGTGTGTACTTTTCCACTAATGAAACTTATAGCATAACTCGAATAGTTTAGTTCATTACAATACAAACCGCCATACTTACAACCCAAGAAAACAAAATCATCCACTTTGAAGTTAATAGACCACAATGAAAATCATATTCGTTGCATTTGAATGAACAAAACGAATTCCATATTCGTATTTCTCTTCAAACACGCAAGTAATTGTCGTAAAACTGCGAATCGAACGATGAATTCGAAAGGAATAAAAATCGCAAACGAAGTAATTCTATAATTATATACCCTATCTTCCACCTTCCATTCGTCAGACATCATCGACGACGAGAAATTGGATGAAAAATCAGTCCATTGTTTGTGAGCACAGATTTTCATACCACAATTTCATTCAATATTTGATACTTAAGGAGATATATGCAAAAAACTCAATTTTCCTTAAAATCCTCCAAATTGCCAATACTATGGATCAACCCCTTGAACATATAATTTTCCATAGCTCATTTGATAAGTAGTTTCATATAGATTAAGACATAATATAACTATTTTCACCGTAAAATCGGTATTTCTGAAAATACAAGAAAAAAACTGATTTCTGGGGGGCAAAACTCCACTTTTTGGGGGTGGCACGCCTCCTCTGTCATACAATTCTTGATTTTCCACTGAAAATCGTTAATACACTACCAACCAAATAAGAATTCGCTTGATTAGAATTATTCCTACCACAAAGCCTGCCTTGACTGTACTATACCTGATCCTTTTAAATTTACGAATACAGATATCCTGAAGACTGAGGCAGCAAAGTTGTCGTGGATAACCCCACAGCGATGTATTTAAACCACGTTGAAAATCTGATCCTTTGATCCATAACTTCCATTCATTCGAGACAATAATCGTTTATCAATATTTTACACAGAGAGCCAAAGTCAAATTGAAATTTCAACTTCGAAAGTAAATTAGAAAAAATAATTTAGAATCCGAAACATCGAAGATCATAAATTTGGAAAAAATTTTGTCAAAACAAAAAATACTTATTTTATTAATGTTTTTCACATACGTTATTTAGAAAACAGATTTGAGAAACGTAAAATAATAAAGATATCCGATTGCGATTACAATTTGAGTTTGGTTCTCCTCCAATGACGTCTTTTGGCGTTATACCTACAAATAGTCAATTTTTTAGCGATCGTTTATAACAATAGAGTATTGTAAGCGACAATGAAGCCTGCAACATCATGTTACTAGCGTTCGAAAGCAACGTATAAATACTTGAATATAATTCATTTACAACAAATATATGCAACGTGAGAATCGAGAGTTCACATCAATCAAAGCCAATAGGTGTATTCTTTTCGCATACTTCGAGTAACTCCGAGCAGCAAGGAGTAAAATTAATAACGATTTACTGCAGAATCGTGTCAGAAAAGAACACCAAAATCTTACACGGAGTTACTCCGAGTATGCGAAAAGAATGTACACCTATTATCGTTATAGACAACAGAAATGAATCCTACCTGATGGTGTTACCGGTACGCATTCTGATCCATTGTGGAATTGGTCGGTTTTGCTTCAGCTTTTTAGCTAACTTCTGCTTGATTTTAAACGTCTTGTGAGAAGACTGAAATGAAAATACGAACGATAAGCATCATCAGAATATCATGTAATATCGTACATTACAAAAACGAAAACATGACGGTGATTACTTCTACGACTTGAACACCACTTGTTGTTTAATTAATAAATACATAATGAGAAAATTTCAACGATTTCGATGCAGGTTTTTAGCTATACTCAAGAACACCGATTTCGATCTCTGAGAATGAACTTCGAATATAAAGACAAACTCACCATTGTGCTGTTGATGAAGAGAATCTACAGTAATTAAAATGTAATATATTTTCACCAAACTTGCGAAAGCTAAAAAGCTACGCCACTAAAAAACTTCCGGACTTTCGTAAACCGGCAAACAAATTTGAATTGCAAATGGCGAATGAAAAAATTTCTATAATAACAACGCATGGAAACCAGTTAATCAGTGGGAACCATGTGAAAACGTAGAAAAATTTCGTCAGTTTGCGCCATCTATGACGTGAATATTGAGCTAAATACTACAAAAAACGCGGTAATTACCGTATTTATAAGTAACTTTATATTTTTCTGTGCTCAATGATCTAATTGCAAAAAAATCTGTAATTTTTCATTGCTTCGAGTTTTTTTTGCAATTGTCTTGTTGCGAATGTGATGACGTCGGCTAGTTTGATGTATTTGTGGTTAATCACTATTGGAATTCATTTTAAATTGCAAAAGAAAACCAACTACGTTAAAGTTTATTTGGTTATTTAAAATGAACAAAACTATTAATATAGGTACACGTATAAAAGAAAGGAATAAAAAAAAAATTAAACGATAAAATCTCATGATCTATTATCTTCTAGTTGTTGCTCTCTCAACCGATGCATTTCAAATTCACGTTCATCAAGCGGTCGATGTTTGACTACTAAACGAGTAATATTTTGCGGCTGACCCATTTTTTGCCTGCGTTTACTCAAACGTACTCTGTAACAAGCATATTAAAATTGAAATCATTTGTAAGGGGGGAAAGAAGTCGAATAATGATTCAATTCAACCAACCTCGTTTCCAATTCATTAAAGTATGCTCCATCATTTCGAATAACTAAGAAGTAATTTTCTTCGTAGCCTTTGGATGCTTTACTTTTAACAGTCCAGTTGTATTCTCGAGCCATCATATATTCATATTCAAATTCTTCTTCGTATGGTCTATTTTCGGTAACATCTTGTCGACGTTTTTCCAATGTTCCTTCCGTTGGTAAGAAGTACGCGACGAATTGCTCACCGCTTTCATCTTGTACACCCCTTTACGTTGAAAACAGTTTGATTAATTTGTAAATTATACGGGTACAAGTGAAATTCAATAATAACCTAATCATAGCTTGAGACATTTCTTCAATTTGTGCTGGTACCGGTCGACCAACCGGAGCTGGATCGGAATCGAAAATGACTTGAGCGCATGGATATTTCCACGACTAAAACGAAACCGTAATTAACACTATTACAAAATTCATACTAAATCGAGTAATTTCAAACCTTGAAATCAGGAAATACTGGTAGGACTTCGACAGCGTGTACATTTGGTTTACTATGATGTTTCGTAATAGGATCGTTGGCTTCTTTGAATGTTTTTTCGATAGCGTCAATTTGCCCTTGACGATCCATGCATAAAACTTTATCTTTGAAGTTCTTCTTAATACTGAATCCAACTTTAGCTTCGACTTTTTCGATATTTGATGGTTGAAAACGAGTTTGTTCGGTTGAAATGTACTCGGTACGACGCAACCATGATACGCTCTGAGCATGATGTCTCGATCTAAAATAATATTACATTTATATCAAAATATTTTTCTAAAATTACATCGAAAATCAACCTTTTTGAATCTTGATGGGGCACGATGTCTTCCTCGAGTAATTTTTCATCAGCAGGATCCAGGGGTTCAGTACCGTCCACAGTGTACACATCGGGCGTAATTAAATCGATGTTAACACCAAGATCTAACTCAGCCAATACTTCATATTTATAATTACGCTCTAAAGATGTAGGTTTATATTCCATAA
This sequence comes from Maconellicoccus hirsutus, assembly GCA_003261595.1. Taxonomy (NCBI): domain Eukaryota; kingdom Metazoa; phylum Arthropoda; class Insecta; order Hemiptera; family Pseudococcidae; genus Maconellicoccus; species Maconellicoccus hirsutus. Next base: position 13,952 of record QBDW01001122.1, read on the forward strand.
ACCTAATAAAAAATTGAACACGTTACAATCACAGAATTGAGTGCGACATTTGATTGCTATACCTGTTATTTTCGAAAGGATACTTCAAGAATTTCGCGTCAAAAGGTATGTCAGCTAATGCGTTACAGTGTTTGACTCGAATAACTAAATCCGATCTGAAAATAGAGAATTATCAAAGAAATGAATACTTCAGTTTGATGAGAAATACTGAAAATATACCTTCTTTCACCAGTTCTGACATTTCGTTTTTCGGTGTCGCCACTGGCATTGTTCTGAATTGTCGGTGGCATATCCTCGTCCTGTGGCATAATCAAATTCATCAAAGTTAATTTGTACAATTATCAACTAATGCTCAATAAGAACTAATCAAACGCAACATTTAGCAAGCACTAAAAAGTGTTTAAGAGTCAACATGTCCAGTCGATCAAGTTACAACGTAAACATTGTGAGTAAACAATACGTAAATAATAGTGGCATGCTTTTTGTTCATAAATTTCCGAACTATGCACAAATCAATTTATTAAAAAGAGTATACATGCACGTATTTTTTAAAACGGAAATTAATTAGAGAGAAGTCAAAGAATTGTCAATAGCTTTCAGTTGAATTTTAAATTGATACAATCTAATGAAAAGATATGAAGTACTTACTTGTGGTAAAATTCAGTTCAGAAGATTCGATCTTATATGAAAGTCAATTCGATTGATAACATGTAACAAGTAAATTAAATTAATTTCTGTATTTACATTCCATTAATTTACACTTTTTTTCTACAAAAACATATAATTTTACAATTGGCAAAAAAATTAAAAAAAAAATGATAAAACGAAAAAACTTTATGGGGTTTTGGTATCATGCTTTGCGTATTACCTAGCGGTACACAAATGGAGGATGGAAATGCGATTTCCTGATTGGTTGGTTCAACTTGTACAAGTGCAATGAGAAATTTTAATCATGATGTCACAGTTCAGTGTGGCCAGATTGGGCGACTTGTCGCCGTTTGGGCGAGTTGAAAAGCTCAATTTAATGCGGGGTCCACACGATCCAATATATTTGACAAACTGGATTGGTCAAATCGAATTTGTCAAATATATTGGATCATGTGGACACTCTGATTTCGGTTCTCACAGGAACCAATCTTATTACCTTACTATGGTATCATAGATTCTGAGTTTGAAAAAATAACCCAAGATCTAAGTCCAGAACTAAGAACAACACTTATTGAGTGGTACAATGGCTACAGTTTTCATGAGGCGAACATTTATAACCCATGGTCGCTAACAAAAGCAATCGTTTCGAAAAAAACAGCGCATTACTGGCTTGAAGAGAGTAACATTATTTATAAATTTCAAAATCTCATGAATGATAATGAATTCTCTATTTTAACGAAAAAATTAATCATAGGAGAAGAAATAAAATGTGATTTGTCACTAGAAACCGTACTTTCAATTCGTTTTCATTTCTATTCTGTAAGTTTCAAATAAAGTATTAAAAATGTGACTTGAATTTTCGTTAATTAAATGAGTAATTTTGCGTGTTTAATAACATGGTAGCCGTCCCGTGGTTGCGATTTACGGAATAACGTTTATTCTGGAATTTAAAAATGTCTGGAAAAGAAAAGCAACATCCATATGGCATCATGCCATTCGATGGAAGAAACTTCAGCACGTGGAAAATCCGCACACTCTCAGCTTTAGAAAAAGAAGAGGTTGTACATGTCTTGACGGAAGAATTCGATGAAGAAAATGCTCATCGTGCAAGGTTAGTAGCTCTTGGTTATGAACAAGCTAAAGTTGTTGATGAAGAATTATATGCTCCTGTGGCGAATCAAGTGACTTATAAAATTCTACTTTCCTTGGTGAATGAAAATGACCTCGAATTGGAGCAGTTAGACGTATGTACGGCATTTTTAAATGGCAAATTAGAGCCAGGTGTTGTTATCTACATGGAGTTACCTCCAGGGTTCGATGAAGATCTTGGAGATGTTGTTTGTTTATTAGAAGGTTCTATTTATGGTCTTCGTCGCTCACCTAAGCAATGGAATCGTGTTTTGCATGACTTTTTAATTTCCTTAGGTTTTGTACAATCTAAGTCAGATCCTTATTTATATATACTGATTGTGTTGAATGATACGATTTATATGCTAATCTATGTAGACGATATTTTAGTTGCGGCCAAGTTGATCAAAAATGTGAATTTTGTGAAAGAAAAATTGTGCTCTCGTTTTGATATGAAAATTTTAGGTCCGGCAAAACAATTCGTAGGTTTATCTGTAGAAAGAATTCTATGTGGTTGTACAAGCTCCCAGGAAAAGTGGTAGCGAGTATTTCATCTATAAAAAATCATTTAGCTTAAACCTGATGGCTGCCTGTGATGCTCAGTACAAGTTTTCCTTTGTTGACATTGGTACTTGATAGTCAATTTATTCCGATAACTACCAGTCATCACATTTATTAAGTACCTATATTATTTTTATATGATTATTTAGGAAGTGTTGGTAGTGATCATGATGAAAGTGTGTTTTTAAAAACAAAATTGGCAACTATCATCAACAAAGGAGAGTTACCTGTCCCTTGCAAGCTTCCGAACACTGAGATTGTGTTCCCGCATTACATTATTGCGGATGAAGCTTTCCCTATGAAGATTCACCTCATGAGACCCTATCACGGGAAATTTTTAGACAATGATCGAAGGATTTTCAATTATCGGTTATCGCGAGCGCGGAGGTGTATTGAGAACACCTTCGGGCTATCCAATCTGCAGTAGAACAAGCCCAGCCTCTGCCAGTACAGGCCACACAACAGGTTTCTATGGAGGTGTTGCTTGCCTTGATTCAAAACTTGCAGGCACAGGTGAATGAAATTCATAGGGGTAGTTGTTCACGAAATCGCAGTCCTACACCACATCGTTCAAGAGGTCGCTCTGCATCAAGTAGGCGTTCAACTGGTCCGAAAATGTTCAATGGCATTTGTTGGTACCATGCATTGTCTATATATCGTATTTTACTTTTATCGGAAAAAAAGAAAAAAAAAGTTTGCATAGTTACCATTAACAAATAAGTTTTTTATATTTTAAACTATTTAAAAATTTTTTCTTGCATATTATCATTTTTTTTTTATAAAAAAAAGGCCATCATGTTAATATTGATCGGAAAATTTTTTTTTCAATAGGGGGAGACTTGTACCCGTTATGTTCATACGTGTATTACATTTATCTAGTTTTATCTACACACATTCTCCAACCCCCGCCTATTCCATAAGTTGTACTAGCCTTTGTGATACAATACTTTCGCAGGTTAATTATTCCCTATTTGTGGCTAGTTGAAAATACATCTATTATTTGAAGGCGTTTTTATTCACTTGGTCTCTCGCGTATAAATATCCGTTACACATCTATTTGGTGAAGAGACCTGAAGTTTTGCAGGTGGGTGCGAATGAAGAGGCGAAAAAAGAAAGGTTAATGTTCAACGAAATTTTAAATAAGTACGTTGATGAGAACAGTGATGTAGAATTGATATTCGAATACATTTTTAACCACAATGATCGTTCTCATCAACGTCCCACTAAAAGTATGTGCTTTTAGACACCGTTCTAGTACAATAGTTCAAGTACACTCCATCGTTAGGCGCGTTCTAGCCCATCGCGAACTTTATTACAGGACCGAAACCTACACATTGAAATGAGTAAACCACAAATTATAAAAATCATTTATTTTCAACTGCAACTGGATAACTAAATAATTTATACTTTCTGAGGAATTTTTTCAAATCATCTCTAGGATAAGGTTTTACAGCAATACACGTAGGAATATTCTCTGGTTTTTCGTACCAAAGGGTATGAAGAATATTTTTCTCGGTTAAAACTTTTGACAACTTCAACATTTCTTCTTCATTAATAACCTGCAGAACACGAAAATTGTGAAGTTTCAGAGTAAAAATATTCAATTTATCTTACAGTCGTTAGCTCTTGTATAAGGATGATTCGCTTCATGCATGGAAACAAGTTAGAACACACGGTAGGTGAAGTAATCGTATTCATCATTACGTTCAATTTCATAGATAAAAAAGTTTCTTACATCTAGAACAACTTTATGCATATTTTCCAAATCTGATAAATACTCCAAGGTGTAATTATCATTCAATTTCAAATGAGTTGCTATACAAGCGGTGCTGGCATGACACGCTTGTGCAATTACAGCTCCACTGGGCCATTTTAGTTCGCGAAACAGATCTCCGCGGATTAATATGTATTGCACCAGTGATGTCATTTTTGCTCCTTTAGATTCTGAAATCACCATTTTACATAATTTTTTTTTAGTGATAGTTTTTATTTATTATATCAATTTTTCATACAGATTACCTGCTGCTACCATTTTCATACCAAAAAAGGTCGTTATACAAATAAACTTACATATCTGCATGATAAATACAACACCCAAAGAAGGAATTTTTTTCTGAAATATAAATTATATCTGAAACTATTCGTTCTCAATCATCGTACTTATCAAGAATATACAATCAGATAGGAAACCTTGTCGAAAATAATTATAACTCGAATCGTTCAATTAATAGCATGTTTTTACGTCATAACGTTTAGTCATCGAAGGCGATAATTTTTCGTTTATTAAAAACACATCATAATGTAGGTAATTTATAAACCTAAATTGTACGATCAAAGTGTCACCTGTCTTACATACAAATTGAGAATTTCCACAAGACTAGGTACATACGAATTTCTAAAAAATGAGCTCTTTACTGCGGTATTACGTGTATGGCGATAGAAAAAGTGAGAATTTCACGCTATTTCGAGCTTGATTTATGAAGTAATGAAGTTTATTTTAAAAAAGACATAGAATGTATAATAGCGCATAAATTCACCACATACAAAAGCTCGACGTGGCTTTTATTAATACACTAAATTCAACCTCATACATTCGACTGCCATACAATGAAAATGTTCATCTACATTCCACAGCTGGATAAAAAACAAGGTATTTAAAATTTCGACAAGTGGACCAGATTTTAACACGGACGATGATGGATTACACGTTGAAAAGCTACTTCCGCGAATATCCGAAAATTACACGATGATAAAACAGATACCGAAACCCAAATCTTCGATATTAGGCTTTTGTTCGACATATCGCGTTAATATCAATGTTCTGGCAATATGACAGCCCCAACGCTTGTCGTTATTAGTTTAATAAATAAACTATCAGATGTACCAAATACACATACTCGTGTGCTTTTATATGGTCGAAGCGTAAGATTTCACGTTGTATTGCTTTGACAGCGCGTAATTTTCTTCCATCGCTTATGTTACTTATCGTAATGAAAAACCTTGAAGAATTTTCTATACTTGTAAATTTATGCGCGGCGGCATCGTACATGGTGTGTGTTACAATATCTAAATACAAAACCGGGGTTAAAAAACTACCCCTCGTATGGAAGCATGAAAACAGACACGCCTTAATGTGTAAACAGAAATACTTTGAAGTCAACTCCACAGTCAATTTATTTTTACCTGTTTAACTTGCCATATGTGAACTTTTCACATGTAATGAATAGAGTGTCAGTTTTAAACTTAAAGAAAACAATTTTCACAATGTACAGTAGGGTTTGCATTACCTGATGGAATTTTGGCTCCATTAGAATTAAATAACTCGTTGTTTTAGTTTAATAAAATCGTTATTAGATGGAGATATTATCACGGCGGAGTGCCAAATTTTATAAACATTTTCATGCTTCTAAGATGATCAAAGCGAATCCAGTACAGAGTCGTATCGATTTCTATAAATCGATTAATGACACATAGCCGTTACTTTTTGGTATGAAAAGAATATACTAATAATCAAGTCCATTACTTTCTTCTTTTAAAATAAAATTGTTTTCGTCACTTGCCTTTTTTTTTAGAAATTTTGTATTTTTTAAAAATAAACTCCTATTTATTTTTATGATTAGATTCGCGATTTCAATTTTTAAATATTTACTATAGATTAAAAAGATTGTATTATTATATGAAATTTATGCAAACTGTTAATAGTAGGGGAGAGGACCATAAGAGTGCGCAGCTTCTAGTGCGCACGCGTTTTTCTCGGAACTGGTAACACTTAAAAATTATTTGATGCCGGCTAAATATTACTTTTTGATGCATGGTAACCCTGAAGCGACAAATAGTCAGTCATCAAGTGTCAAAAAAAAATATTCAAACCTTAGACCGGCATCAGATCTAGAGGAAGACATAACTTCCGCTACTCTAGAGCTCGATACATACCAAAAAGATGTGGTGGCGTATATCTCGGGGTTCATTATACGGAAACTGCAGGATAAAAAGTTGGCGATGATGAGAGACCTGATCTCGCTGAAAGACGGTACCAACAACAGCGATCTCATTGACTTAAAAAATCGGGGAAATCTGATTTTGCCGAGTCAGATGATGGTGGAGGTGTGCGCAGAGATAGAAAAGCAAGTCCAAGTGCATAAAACTGCACTATTACAGGAAAATAAAATTGCCAGCATTGTTAATATCATCTTGTGTGATTTGGATGATGCAGGAGTGTTTGAATTCTTTGACGAACATATAGCCGAGTTGATTGTAGAGATATATGTTAAGATGAGAATCAAATACTTCTGCAGACAAATCTCACAAGTTGATAAGAACATTCGTCACACATACACGAAACAAGTGTTGTTTCAACACCAATAAATTGAATTATTATTGTTCTTTATTTTTTATTCACGTAATCAAAAACAAAAATCAACCAATTGTTACATTTTTCAGAAAAAATGGTAAACATCCACTTTGGTCAATCTGACTTTAGTTTGTTTACATTAGCTATATTATCACTATTGGCAGTCCATATACGTAGTATATATATATGGTCTAAGATTCAAACTTTGGTGATTCACAAGTGAAGGCGATTGAGCGCACAAACGATGCACCAATCAAAACGCTGTTTTGATCACATGGTGATATTTATTGTATACACGTAAACATAAATTATAATTCACTATCACAATTATTTACAGCATGGCCGACTCTATTTAACAGGCCGGAGTGGTGAAATCCGGCAACACCGCGCTTCAGTGTCAAAATATTATCTTTGTTTATATGTATTTTAAGTGTTCAGTGTGATTTTTATTACCATTTTTCTGGTAATTATTAAATAATTATTAATTAAAAATGAATTTAATTTGTGTGTTGAACTTTTGTCTTCAACTTTAGTAACCGTCAACTCTACTGCAAATGATGTAAGTACGGATTACAATGCTAATATTGTCACGCTCTACGTTTGTGTATGCTATCTTCATAATGTGATTTTTATTGCAGTATTCCGAGTGATTTATTTACGATTCTTGATTTAAAATGATTTCAATTGATCTAGTAGGTACACCTTCGTCTTTGAATTTTGTAATCGTAAAATCTGTTGTAAATGAAGTAAGTACCCATTATGATCCTTTACAATAATAACATTTTCACGTTTTATCATGGAAGACATGGTTGTTTATTGGTATACTTGTAGCGATTCGCTGCGCCCTCTGGCCTGCCACCTAGAGCGTGGGCCATCCAAGTCGCCTGAACGGCCAGACGCGGAAAGAGAGTATTGGCGTTAATTGCCCGGCCCGCATAGGGTGCGCGGCGGTCGACACCCTTTGCCGCCTTTGGTGGGGGTGTCGGCCGCAACACGATGTCTCGGCCGTCCCGACTTTTATGCACAAAATCACTCTGTAATGTAACTCTCGTGCGAGCCAATAAACGAAACTATAAAACTGATCAACGCGTTTTTATTCATATAACCAAGTACCAACTCATTTGGCGACCGTGACAGGACACAAAGAGTGCGGCGTCTACAGGTCTTTCGAGCTGCCAGAAGTCGAGAAACACGTAAGAAGATTACACCAAGCGATTCGATCGATGGGGGTAACGGTTGCATACTACTTAGTCCCAGTACCATATACGACCAGGGCTGCACCACCCAACTACCAATACCGACTAGAAAAGTTTCAAGAGATCATGGAGAAAGTAGCAGCGCAAATGGAGGGCATGGTGGTGGTTGCCTCCCACCTTGAAATGTTCTATCAGATATCAAACTTGAGAACCAGGGAGTTCCGGCGTGTGGGGGGTCTCCGGCTTCCGTATGCGCCGGCATTTCACGAGTCATACGGTCAAATGGTAGTACATATGAAAATGGCGCCTAGGCTGCTTACGAAGATAAAAGAGGCGCTAAACATTGCTGCCGAGGTGGAGTGACATAGCATCGAAGATAGCACATATTGTATAGTTATATCATATTCATATCCATGTAAATAGTATTATAGTAATAAAACAGTTTAAAGAACTTACCGTGTTTCTGTCCAAAAATAGTAAATGCAACAATTTAAACTTCAAAACATCACCAATAGTAGTTGATGGACTTTCTGTCCAAAAATAGTAAATGCAACAATTTAAACTTCAAAACATTACCAATAGTAGTTGATGAACTTTCTGTCCAAAAATAGTAAATGCAACAATTTAAACTTCAAAACATCACCAATAGTAGTTGATGGACTGTGTGTCCAGAAATAGTAAATGCAACAATTTAAACTTGAAAACAGTACCAGTATTAATAAATGGACGGCGTATGTCCAGCAATAGTAGATGCAACAGATCACGTGTAAACGACTAGTTCATAGTTTTTGCAGTTTGTTTCAGTTTCAGCATCAACGGGATGTAACAGCGAAGTCAAGATCTCGCAGGGATGGTCCCGCTCGGGGGCATGGCGGAGTGGCTTCTTGGAAGTCCCACCAGGGGCACTGTAGCGGTACGCTGCGCCCTCTGGCCTGCCACCTAGAGCGTGGGCCATCCAAGTCGCCTGAACGGCCAGACGCGGAGAGAGAGTATTGGCGTTAATTGCCCGGCCCGCATAGGGTGCGCGGCGGTCGACACCCTTTGCCGCCTTTGGTGGGGGTGTCGGCCGCAACACGATGTCTCGGCCGTCCCGACTTTTATGTACAGAATCAGTCAGCAAATGTAACTCTCGATAAATGCAACTTAACGAAACCTGTGATTTACACCAATAAAGAAACTATCAAACTGCAATCCGTATATTTATTCACGCGTAGACCTACTGTCTCATAGTACTATAAATTTTATCTTTTCATCAAATCACCTTATGGGAAAATTTATTGAATTTGCTGAAAATAAAAAAAAAACAATGCAAATTCCAGTAAAGAGGAATTCGCATATCGCGGATTTTTTCATTAATCGCGCAATATTCAGACAATTAACATGATGTTGGAATACGTTGTTTTAACTATTAGTGTAATAATTTTTGGTGTTGTTTTTTTGAGGCAGCGCCGAAGGCGGGAACATAAAGATGTCACGTAAGTATATTTTTTGGTACGCTTCTTAAATTTAACAATATAATAATAAGTTTTTTTTTCATATTACAGTTTTTCAGAATTTAGGCCCAAAGCGGGCAGTACCCCACAGATAGGACCGGTGGCGGATTGCACATCCGATTCCAATGGTAGCGATTTAGGGTTACAAACCCCTAATCGCTACCATTGGAATTACTGGAACTTTGAGGAATGGCCGTACCGCTCGACGGTACGGTGCCGACGTAGTAAGTATTTTTAAAATTTATTATAGTTCATTCAAATACTAATTTAATGCATTTTTTTCAGAATTAAGGTTTGATGACACCAAATAAAATGATCCATACCTCGACTATCAAAATATAACCTCAAACCACGACGAGTACGCCAGAATAAACGCTTTACTACATTAAACAAATTGTAAGGTTTGACAAAAATAAAAAAAATTATGCTGAAATAATGTGAGTTTTTTTTTTCAATTAATAATTTTTTCTTGTAGTAGTAGTAGTAGTATATGAGTAACTAGGTACTCTTTGACCTCTAGCCAAAAGGTCAAAGTGTACCCAAGTGACTCCTATACTACTAGTACCCATTATGATCCTTTACAATAATAACATTTTCACGTTTTATCATGGAAGACATGGCTGTTTATTGGTATACTATCAACATTTTCCAGTGATATTTTCGATATTCAAGATTGACGAATTATTGTTTTTGAATTCCTGGAGATTTGATTGAAGTTGAAAATGATTTCTAAACATTCATAGAGGTGAAAATTGGGTGCCACAGAAACATTCTGTTATTTGTAACACATTTCTACGACGAGGACCTTCAACAATCATTTTCTGAGAAACGAGGTGAGATTTTTTCTCCAAAACCCGACGTTGTACCGCGTATTTTTCCTACTTTGCCTGCGTATTATATTACAAAAAGACCAGTACAACGTACTAATCCCGTGGAATTGAAAACTAATATTTCATTTTTATTTTCTGTTTCATTTCATATTATTTCTATACACTTGCTTTTCATATTTTTTTTCATTTCTAGGACTCTGGATCTCTATTCTGCGATTTATGTAATGTGATTATGTTACTTTTTTGGTTCCAAGTTGATGTTCTACGTTAAACACATCGAATAAAACTACTCAAAAGATTTGATGACGAAAATCATCTTCCTTCACGGAAGGAAACACGCCACGAGCGACGAAATTTCAACGTGCGAATTACAAAAAAAAATTCCAGTTTAAACCAAACATCGCCATCACCAGAAACACACATTAAACGCCATCAATTCACGTGAAACCGACATAAAATCGAGCGTAAATCGTAAACAAAGCTTTTAAGTACTCCGAAGAGCAATAATTCGTGCAATTTTTTAATGTTGAACATTTTTTGCACGTTGTTTCCATTTTTATTTCCGACGAGAAACTCGTTACAAGCGATAAATTACTGTGACCATCCAAAGGCCTTCGTGTTTCAAGTTTTTCCTCGAAGAAAAACAAGACTATGAAATGAACACTCGTGTTTAAATTTCACAAAACAATACACGAAAATTACCTTGGGAAAAAGGCTCAACTTCGATAATCAAAATTCTGGAATTTCTTTATCTCAGTAAGCATGCTCTTTGTATGGTTCAGATGCTCGAAATTTACACCTATGTGGTCTTCCGAGAATAAATATGTAAATAAATGAATTCATTTCTCGATGGTTTGCATTCATCATCGCTATATACTTCACCTTTTTCGAGTGAACGAATGTAATTAAACGAAGTGATCTTTTTCCACAATATTCAAATTATTTGATTACACGTACAAGCGCACGTCCATTTCTAAATAACGTTCTCGAATCCAGCGAGAAAATCAACTTCGCTCTAGGTACCTTGCTTGTACCTTTTACAATACTATTTTTGTCAGAGGCATCACAATGGAATAATTTTTATCTAACGTGAGGAAAAAAGCCAAAAAAAGACATTTACAATTACCACGTTGATACATCAAACTCCAGGGAGATAAGTTGAAATGTCGACATCCAAAAACGTGACATTTTACTTCAACGCGAGAGAACAAGGTGCAAAATTTAAATCGAAAGAGCCTATGAAATCAACGCCGTTGAAAATATAATTAAAAAACGCGACGAAATACTTTGATAAATAGCGACGAGAAAGAAGCGCGAAAAACTTTCCACAGACCGGAATACAGATAACGAATTCTCGTCGCGTTTGCACTCTGTGAGTTCTCCGACAAAAAACTCACGATACGTCTTCGACAATTATTCACAGCGTAGGAGCAGGTGTAATCGTGATAGCTGTATACGCCAATTTTAAACTAAACCGTCCGAAAAACTGATAAATTATCCAAAATGCGAGGACGCCCGACAGCACATACAGGCCACCAGCTGAGCACCGATGTGCCCAACTGCATATCGATGATACGTCACGACGACCATCGTCGAATGTTTCTGGCAATTTCATTATTATTTGAAGAATGCCACTGGCTACATTTTACGATTCTTCGTATACTTTTACGAGGCAGTGAAAAATTTTCGCGAATTTTTATTGCTAGTTTGAAAAATTTTTCAAAGTGTTTGAGATTTTAACGAGATGTCGAGAATGCCTTTTTATTACGAGTTTCAACTCATCGAAACCGAACCAAGGTTATGTTTACTATTTAACAAAGAATTGGAAAAGTATTTTTCAGCGTATATATCTTCGACGACTTTTTCAATACTTTATTGATCATTTCTTTCTTGGTGTGTGTTTCAAGCGAATTAATAAAAATAATAGGTCTTATATGTAAATATCAACAACTTTTAAGAGTTTTGAAATTTATTGCAGAATGTGTGATAAGAAACCAAAATAATGAAATATTTCTATTTTGATGAATGAAATCAACTGGTTTATGTGATTGTATTTTTTTTACAGAATATGAAACATTTTTGTCAAAAAAAGAACCAGCTAAATAAGAAAAGCCCAACAAATTAACTACCTAGAAAAGCCAGTTGTGTCTTTCACAGAAAATCGAATCAACTTGTGGAAGAATTACCAAAAATGTAGTTGCATCGCGTTGAGATATCTCACCACCAGCTACGTCTGTTCCATTGGAAAGAGCAGGCTCATCTGGATCTTCAACCATTATTTAGCTTCGATCATCTCTCAGACCAGACGTAAATTCAACTTTACCACAGACCAAGGTTCTAACATGAAAACATTTTAAACTCATGCAATCGCATAACTTGCATTGTGCTCAAAAACACCTTGATTTATTTGAAATCATTACTGAGAGATTCTTGATCAATTTTGTCCTTTGTAAATACAGGGTGTTCCGGGGTAGAAGTAAGGCCTTCAACCCAGAAACTGTGCAACATAAACTGAGTCTATGTATGCATGTTTGCTTAACCCCCGGGCCGCAGGGGCAGTGGTATACTCTTTCAAAAATTTTTTTTTTCATTTTTGTTAACTGATTTTGGATAATTATGCCTCAATTACTAGAATAGATAGAAATATGCGGTTTGTTCTGGGAGAAAGATAATTTTATCTAAATTATTCTAGTGTGGATTGTGAAATTTTTATCATTTTTATTGAATTATTCAAAAATTTCTTCTCATAACATATGACTTTAATAAATGTTTTTAGAAGGAAAAAGTTTGATCTTTCCAACGCCGCAAACCTCATCTTTCTATCCTAATTAGATCAAAAGTTATAAAAATTAAAATTTCCAAAACTTTTTAAAATTATGTCAATTTTTGCAATTTTCAATTTTTGAACGACCATAACTTTTTAACTATATGAGACAGAGAGGTGAGGTTTGCGGCATTCAACAGGACGGTCTTTCCCCTCCAGAAACACTCATCAGGGTGATTGGTCATAAGTAAGGTTTTTATCAATTCGTAATTTTTTTTAATATATCTTTTTATGCCGATCATTTTGACAAGTGCTTCTGGAGGGGGAG
>QBDW01001124.1:0-13456 GCA_003261595.1 Maconellicoccus hirsutus
AAATTTCCTTTGTATCTACTACCATTTTTCCTTTTCGTTAGTTATTAATGCGTAATGATATAATTTCTGCACCGTTTTATATGCATGCTCACTAATAAATGGAATTTTTCCTATCTTATATATCATTCTAACACTATTAAAAAAACAAAGTATGGTTAAACAATTTTGCCCCCCCTGAAATTTCATTTGCCCCTCCTGAACATTTCGGCTAGCTACAGGGCCGTTTCAAAATGTCGTTTCACTTCGGCGACGACCTTGCGCGTAATTAAAAAATCATAAGCTATCTTCTTTTCTCGGGCTATCGTCCAAAAGATACGAATTCGTCTTGATGTTAACAGTTATTTTTAGTCATTAGCTAGCCACCAGTTAACCAGTTATTATTTGCTCCCTAATATGCAAAAATCTATAAGCATAAATTTTTTTGTCTTATCTGAGTAATGAATTCAATACAAGATTGAAATTATACATCAATTTTTTCATTACGTATTGTTCATTTTATCGAAATGGTCAAGATTTTTTTTTTTTACAATTAAGCAACGAGTAATTACAAATGTTATGAAACCAGTCGTTGAAAAATTATTCAAGCTCAAATTAAAGAAAAGCATAAAAGTGAGGGAATTTTCGTCATCTTTTAAAAAAATATGAAAAAGATACGAAATTGGAAATATGCCTACGTAATTTATAACGAGCTGCAAAAAACATTTTGTATCATGTATCACAGATTTGGAAAAAATTTCCTTGGATATAAAAAAATTGATAAAATTCTTTGGTCTCTTTAATATTTTTCATTTTTTCTTCTTTTCTTTGTAGGTATTGTTTTTTTTTTGAAAATTAATATTGAATGTAATTATTTTATTTCATGTTTTTCTTTTTCAACAAATACGATAAATGTTATGCCTAATATTAGGGTGAAGTTTTTCTCGAGAAGAAATAAATTTCAAATTTAAAAAAGTGTTCGTTTCTTACATTTGTTCCAAGAGTACCATATTGATTCTTTTAAATGAAAAAAGTTCCAGATGTCGATTTTTTGCTGCCTTTTTGAATTATTTTGATGTTGAATTAAAACTCGTAATATAATAAGTAATAACTATAGGTGCATATTTTTTAAGAATCAAGCAGTGAATTTTACGAAGGTATTTATTTTAATTGAAAATACGTGATAAAAATACTGTATGTACCTGGTTGGTACAATTTTACGTTCATTTCCATTCAGTCACTGAATAACAAAAATGCACTTTTTAAGAACCCTAAAAGCTATAAACCTTGTTGATTTGTCTTTATTTTGATAATCATCGTATAAAACTGATCGTTCTGCATTTGTTCGCATGGTCGTAAGAGTTGAAGAATGCTGCCTTAAGTGTGTTTTTTTCTCTTTCTGTAGAAAAATAATGTCACATTTTTCAAGCTTTAACTATTATTTATATTTTTCGGCGAGATTTTTTTTCTCCCCATAACATTGAAAAATTATTCGAAATTTACGTATGTTCTTAGACTCATTTATTATTTCATTTTTGAGGAAATGCTGGATTAAGTAGGTGTACCTTTTTTCTTGTCCATTGATACGACCAGAAAGAAAAATGTTGACCAGTAGATGACGAGATTTTTCACAAAAACTCATATCTATATATGCATTTTTTTCAAATGTAAAAAAAAATGGTACATCGCCTAAAATGGTAAAAAAGATAAAATAAAAAGTAAAAGTCGGCGTAATTTAATAAACGTCTGTAAATTAATTAAACCATGATTTACAGTTACCTTGAACATCGTGTAACTCTCCAAAAAAGCAAATTTCCTTCGCAAAGCGTTTGAAATAGAAAAACAAAATAAAAAAATCTACATGAAACTAAAATGATTAGAAAGATGCATATTTTTTGAAAAACTAGCAATAAGTACCTACTTATATGAATATGTAGGTAAGTATGTAGTAAGTAGGTAGTAGGTAGAGGTACATACATACTTTTTATATTACATAACAGGTAACCAAATGCACATTTATTTTACTTAAAGGCGAAATTCTCATCTTTGTTTTATCGTATAGAGTATAATTTGAAAAAAAAAGAAAATAAGGGAGTTTTTCGACTACCTAATACCTACAACTCGAACCTCTTTTTGCTTTCGTTCTGTTTACTCATTCATCTCGAAAGCATATGTAAGCCAATTCACGCGGTGAGAGATTTCTTGTTTCTATGTCATTAATTTTTTTACTTGTTCATTATCTCTCTTTGCTTGCGCTGTACCCCGTGCACTTTCCCCTTTATGAAGCCATAATCTAAATAATGAAAAAGAGGGAATGTTAGGTTGTCATTCCAAAAAAAAGACACACGCAAAATGATCATCAAATTTGTGCTAAAAATCTCCGAGTTTTAAATTTATTAAAGGTGTACACCAGCAATAGAGATATGGTGAAATTATTTTTTGCCCAAACGAAGTTAGGGGTGAGATACCAAGTTGAAATTCAATTCTACGAAATGAAAGTTATTTCCTTAATCTGTGTCGAGAATTTATTACACTGGGTGGACTTGAAGGACTGCTAGCTATGCGAACTCGTTTTGAGAATCTAAACTCAATCTCCCATGAAATAGTTGGGGTCATGGGTGAACCAGAAAAAACGAAATTTTGATGCACGAGTTCGCTAAAAAAAAATCCACTCTTTGTTATTCTAATGTATAGTAATCGTTATGACGTCGCTGAGCATTTGAATGAAAAAATTTTAGTATTATTCATGCGAATGAAATTCGTGTTTCAAAACTAGCTGAAAAATTTGAAGCAGAATAAAATGTAATTTTCATTGAAAAATTCTGTTTTGGATCCCTTCGATGAAATTTTCAGATGGTCTTATTTACAATGAACTTCTTATTAAAAAAAAAAAGAAATCGTTGAATCAAGTTGCACAATTTCATATTTGGTTGCAATGTAATTTTCAATATTTTCATGCTTTTCCTGTTTAGTTTCTTTTAGATATGTTTCGTGATTTTGGTTTAAAATAGAAATTTACCTGTGAAGTAATTTAAAAGGCTTAATACTGCTTCTAATAAACGTAGTATCCTAAATTAATATCGACGACGTGTTTTTGGAACAGGAGCAATATTTGCTATAGGACATCGGTGTAGAAAAGGGAACATATTCATGAAGAATATTGCTCTCGTATTAGGATCGAGCTATGATGTGAGAGAGGAAATAATTAGAGAACGATTTAATAATTTAAGGAATTTCCTATCTTATGTCGGTACGGTTATTAAGTACATATTTTACAGAACGCTTTCTCGTTATGTGAATTACGTTAATGCTAACCTGAAGACGATAATTGTCGTTTTGGGTATTGTTTTCAAATTTAGTTCAACCGTGAGCTCATACAGCTTTAAGGAATATTTCAAAATTTTACGCGATTATGGTGCCGTTTTCACTTTCCCCTCAGTTATTTTTCTTTTAATGAAATTCTTAAGTGAAATTGAACTTTTTTCAGGTTCATCGTACGTTTCAATAATGGATAGCGTGTATTCATTGTCCAATGTCACGCAAATGACTACTTCTATCGACAATATACAGGACAAACGCCTTACCACTGGTTATCAACATACTAACAGAGGTGCACGAGATGCTAGACTACTTAAAGGTGAAACCATGGGAGGTTTGAGGAACTGTACAAGTTTTGAAATCGGAGACAAAATCAAACAAGAGTTTTATTCGCCTAATTATCCAGAGATTTATCCGAGTAAAGCTGAATGCACCAGAAGAATAGAAGGTGAGTTATAAAGCTTTATTTAAAATTCTTATGATTTGTGTTTTAGTATATTTAGTAAAATTCATGTAGTTTTTTTATAATTTCGGTAACGCGGTAATGAGGATTTCATGTATTTAGTCTCACCTGCGATGCGACGTCTATGTATTAAAGTTGGATTTTGATTTTACCTGAAAAAATGCCTAAAACTACATATTTTACATTACACTCAGCTTCTAACGTCACAAGTATAATCCGATACTTTTTTCCACGAAGCATCTGAAAAGTTTCAACGACAAAAATTTTTCGGCCAACTTTAACTTCTATGAACTTTTGCTGGAATTTAGAATAGGTAAATGTCAAAAATATGTCGTGTGCTCTTATTACACCACAAATTTATAAAAAATTACTGCGTTAAATATTCCGATATTTGTTTCCAACGCGTTTTATTTGTATTTTTTTCTTCGCTAGTAACTGTACGTATTTCTTGAAAATGGAAAAGAGTAACGAAAGAACTTGAATCGTCGAGATTCAGGACTTTCAATTAAAATTCTAACCACGATTTAAGTTTACTTCACAACTTCTTTATATGTTGCGTAATACTTTGCGGATTCGTTTTCGTTATAACTTAATAAGTATACTTCTTTGATACAATTTTGTGCTTACGTATAAACACGAACATACAAATGACCGTGATATCTTACATTTTAATTATATGACGATACATATTGGAAATTATGTAAGTGATATAAAAACGATGCATCGTGTTCAAGAATATCTGAAAAACCTTCACTTACATGAAATGAAAACAATCAGAGATTTAAAGCAAAATGAAAAATGTAAACGAGGCAATTTTTCCAACAACAGAATGTTATATATCTCTGAAAGATTGAAACAATTCGTTGATTTATTTATTAATTCATGAGATCGTTATAAATTGGGCTAGCAGTACACCCTTCTGTTTCATTTTTATGTGACTTTTTTTTAAAACAAAATCATTTACTTTAGACTTTTCGAAGTGAGAATTCTTTGCTTGCTTTCACATGAAAAAGCCATTATGGGGACCAAAGTGAAAAAATCTGGAGACACAGTAGAAGTGAGGACTTCCTTGCGCGGATATGTCATAAATAGATGAATATAAATAGAATAAAAATAAGACTCAGGGCTGTTATCATTTTAATCCGTTCATATTAAAAAACAAAAGATTTCAATAAGTTGAACATATGCGCCCACAGTAAAAAAGGTGGAGGGAGAGTGATGGTTTGACATCAGTCGGTCGCGTAACATTATGCATTCACCGGTTCAGTCCTCGAGAAACAAATTCTGCGCGCGCTGAAAAGAGATAAGGGAGTCTGCGCGTGGTGAAAAGAGAAGAAGGAGTGCAGTTTGACGTCTGCATTACACATAACGAGCTACAGTTTTTTCACTTTTGGTGCCAGCAAAGAAGTTCTCCCTTTGAAAAGCGTAACTTCTTATGCGTCACACTACGCTCTCTCTCTTCTTTTCATCCCATGCAGACCGCCTTACCTCTTTTCACCACGCGCAGAGTTGGTTGAGGAGTGAGGACTGAACTGGTGAAAACCAAAACGTAGCGTTACACGACCGATTGCCCGACCAACCGTTGTCACATCATCACCCTCCCACCATTCTTTTAACTGCGCGCGCATTATATGTTTTTCAATTTCATCTTTAATTTTATACTTTTATTTATATGTCTTTGTATTTAATAAAATTGATAAATTTTGAACTTCACTGAATGCGTGTGAAGAAGTTCTCACTTCTGCCATGCGTCTTTTATGGCATACCCGATTTTTTTTACTTCGTTTTGCCACTGGTAATTAATGTTACGTACTCATCTTGTGAATGTGACATTTTGTTGAATGTCTTAATCAGTCATATGTATGTAATATTGCATTGTTCCCTCACTTCCCTAAAAGCACCAAACATACTGAATTTGTGGTTGTAGGCATTTGATATGTGAATATTGTATACCAAACATTGAACTGTTATTTCATTTACATATTTATGATTTGCAAAAAAAATGACATGGATGTTTTTTTACGTAAGTGCTCGTATTATTTGCTTGGAAACTGTAGACATCGGAATTTTAAACGGTATGATTTTTCTCTCAACGTTTTCTGGTTAATATAGGTAGAGTACCTATATTAAAATAAACGAGACAGCAAAAAGCTGTTTATAAAATAAAGGATACCAAGTAAAACAAAGGATGACCTTTTTCCCTGGTTTAATTTAATTACTATTACGTGGCGGGTAAAAAAAAAACTTCTCAACTTTTAGTTCATTTTTTAAATCCTTATTGTGTAGTTGAATGCGTCGAAAAGTATCATCTCCTTTTGATGAACGTTGTCAAGCACCTACTGCTTGTACTTACCTACTACGAAGCACGTAACTAACTAGTAACTGCCAAACTGCGTATCTAGTAAAAAAAAGAGATTATATTTTCGTTATGTTCATTGAAATTGAAACCTTTCGAAAAAATTTCGTCGTAGTAAATTGAAAAACTTCGTCGAATTTTAGTTTTCAAAGCTTTTTAGAAACACGGACATTTCAATTTGCATTATATTTTTCTGTAGAATTGGTTAAAAGAAAATACGAAATGAAGAACCAAATATTGAGATGCTGCGCAGTGAATTCTATAGTGCATTTGGTGTCGATGCGTAATATTTTATTCTTCAGGGAGTAAAAAAAAGTTTAGGGCTGGAAGCAGCAATAGCGTGTGCTTAACATACCCTTCTATGTGGTGTTTTTTCACGATGATTATAAAAATGCAACTAAAAAATGAAGCAAGAAAAATTATTGTGAATGCATGCACATTTTATGATGTGAGGAAGTTGCTGGAGTAGAATTGCAATTAAAGGAAGTTTTACCAGATCTGTAAACGTTTCCACGCTTTTTTTTTCAATAACAAACCAAATACTTGAATTTAGATGCTTAAACAAATACGCTTTTTATAAATGACTAAATTTGGGTAAAGATAAAGTGCGGTTTGTGCTGTTTAAGCTCGACGTTTTTTCGTGTAAAACAATCCATAATGATGAGGTCTAATGATAAAACTTTCCTAAGATTTCTTCAAAAATGTAAAAAAATTGAATCTTCAACACGTTTTTTCATATAGGTAATACAGTATAGGCTTCCTTCACCACCTAGCACAATGATCAGCCCCATTAAAAAATTCTACATAAGATTAGCTTTCCAACGCTCAAAGTGCAACTTCCTATCTATCACAATTGTCGAGTGACGCACCTTCAAAAATTCAAAACGAAATTGAAAAAAAAATCAACTGAGCATATCTTTCCCCTTCAATTTACAAGGTCGGCAAACATGCATATATGAACCTGACATGGGTTGACTGTATTACTGGTAAAGGGATGCTAACCTTTACCAAGACACCCTGTATTCAAAATCAACGTGTATTTAGGTGTTTTAGTAGTAGAATTTTTGAAAATGTAACCACAAGTAATTTAATCGTTTTGATAGAAGTTGAATTTGATTATAATTACTGCGGTAAAAGTTTTAAATTTCTTGGTAAAATTTCAAACTAGAAGTGATATCGAAAACTTTTTAATAGGATGCTATCAACTATCGAGTGTTGAATATTTTAAATCATCAAAAATTAATTCTATCTGCTTGAAAAATGTGCGTTTACGACGATGCTTGATATTTATATTGTTGATTTAGCTGATATGAAATATTCATTAATTGTAGCAACCTAACCTACCTATGCGTTTACGTACTATGTAATTTGATTTCATTAACTAGTGATATGATTAATGCTAATATGTAAATTCATGCCTTTAATTAGTAAGCAGCTAAGCACTCATCACGAAGAGTGAATCATCGATTATTAAGTAATTAGTAACGAGGGTGGTTTTAATTAACAACATTTCACGCGTTTTTTTTTTCATATTATTGCTCTTCTGTAATATATTATCTCGTTTTTCTCTGCAAACTTTCCTCTGATTTTCTTAACGTTGCGAATCGACGTGATGACTATGAAAATTAATTAATCAAGCATTCTGCTGAAAGTTACCTATTCATCAATATCAGGAATCTATTGATAAAAAAGAATGTTTAATGGTGAAACCGGAATGAGTATTAGTAGTGTGAAATTTTCAGCCTATTAATTGCTTTAACCGTTTCATTCAATTCTTCGCTCTTTTTTTATCGTAGCCAAAGCTTATTTACAGTTTTCTGCAGTTGTCATAGATTTTAAGAACTCAACTAGGATGTCTTCATTGTATTTTACCGTTCTGAGTATAGGCAGTTAATTTCATCCTGCCAGTTCAAAATTTCTATCCTTGATAGTTCTTGATGGTTGATTGGTATTTGGTAAAATGGTAACATGTGTTTACTACTTGCGTTAATTTAAAGCAAACCGATGTTGCCTGTCAAAATTTTGTACGATAATTTTCAAAAATATGGATTAAATCAATTAATTACTCAGTGTGTTAATGAATGGTATGAGGCACATACATAGGTACTCACTACTCATCTACTTACCTACATAATTATGTAGGAATTGGTTTTGATGTCTCATACATGACATGCGAATGTAGTGCTGCCTGTATTACGTGTTGCTTTATACAGCACTACGGGTGTAGTGGGTTGCATAACCAATTTTTGCAGGAAAAACACTAAAATCCCTGCAGCTGCCCGGGAAAATTAAAATTGTGGTTTATCGCTTTGTAGGACAAACAAGTGTTTGTTTTAGGATATAATATCGGAAGATTTTGTACCATTTAATCAACAACTGAAATTGTGGGATTTTGGGAACCTCAAAATAAGGTCCTGTAACTTCGATTTTTTATAAAATTGAGCAATTTTTGATATTATACTCTCAAACATACACTTGTTCGTCCTACAGAACTTTACTTTTCTCGCAGTTACAGGGATTTTAGTGTTTTCTTCTGCAAAAATTGGTTATGCAACCCACTATTCACATACCTCTGTCTTGATTTATAATCGTTTTGGGCTTAGAAAAAAAAATCAAACGTTTTCTATCCCTATATCTTTTCAAGTTTATTTTATCTTTTGGGCATACGTAATTCTATGAATATCCATAAATGTACTATAACTACTGAACAAGATGTTTATGTACCAAGTACCTGTTTACTTTTTGATGGCACATTATATGTACCTATTGTGGAATGGCGTTTCACGCACGAAAGCAAAATGAGATTTAGTATTCGTAAATCGTTTCCTGTTTGACCATTAACATTTCGGTCAGTAACCAACTTGCCAGTGTGTAGTAGCTGTGTACCTAGTACCTCTACCTACTATTCCTTGTTGGTCTTTAGTCAAGGATAACCGAAGGATTCTGATGTTTTTGTGAAATTATACTTAGGTGGTTGTACCACTATTGAAATATTAATGTTGTACATAAGAAGGTAAATATGAATAGAAATTAAATCACGTAGTCTACCGTCCATTATTATTTAACGCAGATGAATTACGTTCGATTTATCCACTAGAGAAAGCTTTCTAAAGTTTTGTCATTCCAGAAGAAACGAGACGTTTTGTCGAATACTTCAGGCTGTAATGACATTAAACGTTTTCCAGTTTCCCTTAACGTTTAATGCTTCGATGATGCATTGAAATTTTGTCATGACAATGAGATGACTTTTTATATTAAAAAACTCCAATCTCTATTACTCGTGTAGGCAGTTTATAATAAGAAGTTTCGAAGTTTGCAAAAATTCTATCTATGGAAAATGACATGATATATGTAACGTAGTAATACCTACCTATATTTATACCAGAAATACGTATATTTTATTCATCCACAATGCTACGATAAAAAAAAAAACACCTTCCGTCTGAACGTCAAACGTTTGCTTAGACCTCTTAAATATTATATTTCTATTATCTGATTAAGTATTATAGGATTCATCAAACTTTCGAAGGGAACATGTTATTGATCCCTTTCTCCAGGATGTGCACAATTTTTATTTTTTGTTTCGCTCTAGCGAATGTTTGGTACTTGGATGAAAAAGAAGTTAAGGGTTATTCAACTTGCCTATAATGTCGATTGGAAATAATTTCAATCAAATCTTGTTACGAATTTTACCCGAAAAAATTTAAGAACCACTTTTCGCTAAAAGTTTTATTACACGATGTCTGTCACTTTGTGCAGTCGATGGAAACTTTTCGATTACGTTGTGTTTTTTTCTCAGCTTTTTTTTTTGGACAGATTCATGTTAAGGTCAGTATCTAAACTTTAAATACATTTTGTAAGAAATAAATACCGAAGTCAGAAGTTCACTTGCGTGTTTTTAAGAAATTTTATTCCATCATTATGTATTTCATTTTATGAAATTTTTTCAAACGTTGTCACACATTGCTTATTAGTTATTACGCAATTTCGCTCATCAGGTGAAATCAGCGGAAATGTAAAAGAAAAGCTCAAACCGCGATTTGAATTTTATCGTGAATTATAAACAATGCATGCACCTTAACCACATGCAATATTAAAATATCATTCTCGAACCTAAAACTTTCCATAACGCAATAATGTGACCCCTAAAAAAAAAATCTTATGAGAAGATACGATAAAAAAGTGGAAATAAAAAGTTTCTTTGCCATTATTCAACAACTTTTGTTTTAAATTTAGCAATTGTTTCATACGGTTGAATTTTGTACCGTAAAAGAGTCACTACTCGAAGTTTTTCAATGCAGCGTTATGGTAAAATTTGAAAAGAAAATTGCCGATGAGAAAGGAATGTTGGAACATAAATAACTTCAAATGTACTTTAACCTTTTTTTTAGGTGTTTAACATAGGTGAAATTTATCTAACGTAAAGTTATATGATACTCTACCGAAGGTTCGTGTAGTCTAAATGTTCAGGTGAGAAAATTACCATTGGCCATTTACGCATACGCACCTTGTTGCATATGCAACTGTGTGACATTGCTTGAAAATGGATTTTCATTTTTTGTTAGACTGCAATATAACTATCGGTGCTAAGTATTAAGTAGTTACTCAGCTAATAACTACCGGTGCCTGTCCTTAGTACTTTTGTGTATACGTAGGTAGGTAGGTAGATAGACAGGTATTTAGCAAATAAGTAATACTTCTCTTCAAGTATTTTAAAACTGGTCTAAAAAAATTCAAATCAGAGATATTATACGTCATGAAAGCGATATTTCCGCAAACGAAAAATAAAAAATCAGAAACGCTTTTTTGGTATGTTGTATGTAGTACCTATCGCGGTAGATTTACTTCCTCATTGTTTATGATATGAAAAAGACGGATTTATTTTACGGATTCAAAAAAAAGAAAGAATCATTTTTCAGGATTCCGAAACGTCCTTATCGTTTAAGGTCTATTCTTATATTCCAAATATTATTCTGGCGTATTATCTGTTAGATATGGTAAGGTGACAAATGATTCTTCAGTTTGACTCACGTTTCTCGGTATTACGACTTTCAAATGGTCCGTCATCATGACACATTACGTCGTTACTTATAAATAATTAATCCCACACTTTGAGTCAGAGAATTTCGAAGAACTACCTAGCGAAAAAATAACTGATTTTATGAAAATATCACAAATATTCATCAATGTGGACTTCTGAACTTCGTTTCTTTTGAAATTTGTAATTTTCTATGAAATTATAAATGCCCAAACCGCAGCCAATGATGACAATTACTAATCGTCATCGCCGAAAAATAACTGTATCTCACTAGTAAATTTTACGAAAAATTTTTTTTAACAAAAATCATTATGGATTTAATTATAAACTTTTTTTTATTTGCAAATTTTTCCGTATCGAATTTCACCACAATTAAAACTATCGATAGGTACGAAAAATGTTTCTCACAATTCCTAACAACTTTTACTTCAGAAAGTTTTCTTCAAATATTGCCTCAAACCGTACAAAGAAGCTCTTTTCAAGGAATTTTAGTCTTGTTAGAAAATTTCAATTAACTCCATATTTACTCACCTTTTCTGCTTTTAAATTATAATGTACTCGAATTATTTTCATGTATCCAAGTTAAACATAAAAAGTTTCATTGTGATTTACACCTATTACGTATCCACTAAATAGTTTTTTTTTTTCTCAAAAAAGCAGTAGTACATTCAATTTTTATGTATTCATTCAAAACTTGTTGAAAACGAAAAATGTAATTTTTTTCTCGTTCGAATAAAGAAAGATTATAAAAACCGAAATGTGTTCGAGGTATAGTATACTTAATACCTACTTGGTGAAATATAAAGTTTAAAAGAAATCCCTTTGCTATTTGTGAAGAAAAACGGTAGTAGTTGGTCAACTAAAAGATGAATTTTCGTTACGCGCAATAATCCAGCTATGAAGAAAAGTTACAGCGTACCTGCGGATTATCGCCATGCACCTTATACGGAAGAAAGTAAACGAAAGTATAGCTGTAAATGATGGAAGGTATGATCGCTTGTTTTCTATTCACGCCAAAAAATCCATTGATCTTTTCTTTTTTTTTCACAGTACTAACCTCTTTGAAAAACTCAATCACTTTTTCAAACCCTTTTGCTCGAAATTCGTTACGTGTAGAGCTCCATTGTGCTAATTTTTTTTTTGGCAATTTCTTAGATACCCATAGCATTTTGAAAATAATTCACCTCTTGGGTAATTCGTCTTTGCAATAATTCCGGAAATGTTTTTATTTCGATAATTTGAGGGCGCATACGAAAAGGGACCACTTGGCCAAAATTTCGATTATTTTTTTTTGATGAAATTTATGTAAAAAACCTTCAAGAATCGAATGGAACTGACCACTGATCTCAATTTTTAATATCTCGAGGAAATTTCGATGTTTAAGGTTGAGCACGTGAATATTTTTCTTCAAAAATTGCTCAATTTTTTTTTCATGATATTAATACACAAAATTTCTTCCTTTTGCTCCCTTTTGCGCCGATTGTACGGCTGCGTTTAGCCGATGCGATTTAATTTCGACGTTTTGATATCATTTTGTGTGGGACAATGGTCTCGAATTTGCTCGAAAATGTTTAGTTCTCGAAAAAAAAATTGTTTAAAAATTTTTGGAATCACGCGATCTTTTAAGGTAACACAAATAGAGATCCGCACGACGTTACTGTTGCAATCTTGCCGACCTTCATACGATCGGCAATCGTTCTTTCATTGAGTAAGATCATTTTGGAGAATTTTGTATTTTTTTTTTTTTTCGTTATTTTTCACCTCATTTTATTATATTTGATTATTTCAAAATGCCGCCTAGAAGGGTATCAACGATCGAGACAGAATGTGAATTTTCAGGTATAAATATTGTTACAAAAAAAATATTAAAATTCGATTTTTTTTAAATGGCTTCTATTAATTTTGGTACACTCAAAATTTTGCAGTTTTTTTTATTGCGGAATTTTCCGCAACTGGTCGACTTGTTTAATGAAATTTATGTAAAAAACCTTCAAGAATTGAATGAAATCGTGAAACCGACCACCGATCTCAATGTTCAATATTTCGACGAAATTTCGATGCTTTAAGTTGAACTTTAAACGCCTCTCCTGTAAAATTTCGATTTTGGCCAAGTGATCCTTTTTCGTATGCGCCCTCACATATGAAAGATATGGTGAGTGGGAAAAAATTGTGTTACTACCTTTTTGACAGACCTACATACAGTGGCGTGGCCAAGGGGGGCAAAGGGGGCAATTGCCCCCCCCCATGGCCTTTTATTGTTTGTTTCGACGTATCGTAGTTTGTTTATAAATTAAAGGAATAGGAA